>JAVTVY010038935.1:0-169483 GCA_036873755.1 Hanleya hanleyi | reverse complement strand
CAAATTTGGACATTAGCGGTCGACCTGCAACTGATTTTTTTTCAATATGTACAAGTTGCGTCTTAATGTCCTAACAGTCCATAGTCCGTAGTTCGTTTTTTTACTAATTCAATATCTTGTTATCATATCGATTCCTCGCAGTGTAAGATGGATATATGAACGTGGGCTGTAGTCTCACAAAGCGATTTCGCCCTGTCTTGGTGTTTTTTAAATGTTTTCTTGTGTTCATTAACAGTCCATACTCCGTAGTCCGTAGTTCGTTTTTTCACTAATTCAATATCTGTGGTCATATCGATTCCTCGTAGTGCAAGATGGATGTATTAACAAAAACCTTTCGCTTAATAAATAGGTTGATTTGCATATTTATGCCCCGTAATTCGCTCAGAACGCATCTCCGGCAATCTAGAACAGCGGAGCTTCTGGGGCCTAGGCACATTTCTTGTAGGCGCGCGCTAAATGGTCTCAATGAAATTTTGGAACAGAGGCGGGACTGTTTTAGGACAATAACAGTCGGAGTGATACATATCGACCGCTAATGTCCAAAGTTTGGACGATAACATTCATGCTGGCGTCTTATTGTCCTACGTGGGACATTAACACGCACTCGTTGCGTGTTAATGTCCAATTTGGACATTAACGGGCGTTTGGACATTAACAGTGTCTACAAGGCTAGATTACCCACTAAATATTTCGTGCGGATAGGCCTTGAAACCGGAACACATTCACGGAATATCTGGCGAATAATTTCCCGGACACACCGTCACCCAAGATAGCAAATTTTCAAATCAAAGGAATGGTCTCCTTACAGTTTGAGGACATTTGGTCATTATTCCGAAATAAGAGCGAGTAAAACATGTAAAATACGGATTAATTGAAACATGAAAATTAAAATACATCTGCCACACACTTCTAGACTGTGGAACACGGTATAAGCAACGTATAGGTACGTACAGCTGGTCCACAATAGGCACCACTTTCTCCAAGGCCGTCCAAAGATCGGCGTCTAGGGTGAAGCTTTGCGTGGGATTGTGGTAACGTCCCACACGGGCAAAGAAGGGTCCACGGTGTACGTAGTTGGCGTTCGCGAGGTTGATGAGGTTTCCGTCGAGCTCACCGCTCAACACCCGTTTAAATTTGGTCCAGCCATCATGGTGTAGGGTAACCGCAGTGGATGTGGACTCCGAACCCCACCAGCAAACTTGACGGTCTCCCACGAGGGTGACTTTATCTTCATAGACGTGTAATCCCACCTCAGGGGTGAGGGGAAGAACGGCTCGTAGAACTGGTGACATGGTTGACCCAATGACGATCGTTGAATGACGCACACTGTGTCTATCTCTCGTATTTATAGTCAGGTCCTACTGTCAATGCCACAGCGCCAGGGTCAATAAGGCACAGACCATGACGAGGCCAACGAGCCGTCGCTCATTCCGGCGTGAGCGCTCGTGGTCCATAGCCCGGGCATCAAGGATGGCTGTCATCGTCCAGTAGTGGTGATTGATGGCACATCTCTCCATCGAGTGCACTCTGTCGAGGACCGCTTCTGTGAACTCTTTCAGGATCTGGCGTCGCCCCTCGTTGTCGTCGCCATCTGCAAACATGGACCGAACCACTGCTCGGTAACCCGTGAGTGAATTAACCACGGTCGCATGCTGTAAAACGCGAGCCGCATAGGGATAGGTGTCCGTCATGGCTCTGCAACCGTAGGAATGGAGGTGTGAGATCCAGAGCAGTGTGTTTTATAGACCCTGTCGCACATGCGCGCCTATACGTAGCTCTACGGGATACATGCATTCCATACAGGCGGTGGGAACCCCGGATGTTGAAAGTACATGCATCATGTCTAAGGAAAAATTGGAACTCTTCTGTGTTCGGAGGTAGTTTTAGTGAAACCCGAAGTGACGTCACACACACTTGCGCAGAACCCGCACCACCAAACCACAACCATGGACCCATATGGGGTTGAGTACCTCAAACACACTCCCATGTGTATATTTCTATTATACTACGGCCAGACTGCGCATGCGTAGACTTGAACAATCTTGGACTCTTGGATGAACCATAAGTCCAGTCGGATGCTCCTTCACGAGAGCTTCAAAATAAGGCCTCATACGACTCCATCGGACCCATAGTGGCCCATGTGGGCCCCATAATGTCTATTTCCATACCCTTTTCCCACCATTCCCTGTCTGCGCATGCGCAGAATGTTGAACACGGACGACACACTAGTCCAGGCGGCTGCCCCTTCACGACTGCTTTACATTGATACCTCACTCGACTCCAGCGGACCATTAGCGGCTCCCCTAGACCCCAAAACGTCTATTTCCATACACTTGGTCTACTGCGCATGCGCAGAATGACGTCAGTTCCACATCTTGCTCACCCCGCCGGATACTCCTTCTCGACTGCTTCACATTGATACCTAATACGACTCAGTAGGACCCATAGTGGCCCATGTCGACCCCAAAACGTCTATTTCCATACCCTTTTCCCACAATTCTCTGCCTGCGCATGCGCAGAATGTTGACAACGGCCGACACACTATTCCAGGCAGATGCACCTTCACAAGTGCTTCACATGGATACCTTACTCGACTCCATCGGCCCACTAGGGGCTTACCTAGATCCCAAAACGTCTATTTCCATACTCTTTGTCTACTGCGCATGCGCAGAATGACGTCAGTTCCACGTGTCACCCACCCCGTCGGATACTCCTTCTCGACTGCTTCACATGGATACCTCATACGACTCAGTAGGACCAATAGTGGCCCATGTGGACCCCAAAACGTCTATTTCCATACCCTTTTCCTACAATTCCCTGCCTGCGCATGCGGAGAATGGCGACAACGACCGAGACACTAGTCCAGGCGGATGCCCCCTCATGTATGCTTCACATTGATACCTCATACGACTCCATAGGACCATTAGTGGCCCACAAACACCCGAGAACGTCTATTTCCATACTCTTGGTCCACTGCGCATGCGCAGAATGCCGATATTCCAACCCCACACCCACCCGTCGGATGCCCCCTCACATAGGCTTCACATGGATACCTCATACGACTCCATCGGCCCATTAGGGGCTCTCCTAGATCCCAAAACGTCTATTTTCATACCCTTTTCCCACAATTCCCTGTCTGCGCATGCGCAGAATGGTGACAACGGCCGAGACACTAGTCCAGGCGGATGCCCCCTCATGTGTGCTTCACATTGATACCTCATACGACTCCATAGGACCATTAGTGGCCCACAAACACGCGAGAACGTCTATTTCCATACCCTTGGTCCACTGCGCATGCGCAGAATGCCGATATTCCAACCCCACACCCACCCGTCGGATGCCCCCTCACATAGGCTTCACATGGATACCTCATTTGACCCAATTGGACGATTAGTGGCTCCCCTAGACCCCAAAACGTCTATTTCCATACCCTTGGTCCACCGCGCATGCGCAGAATGACGCTATTTCAACCCCACACCCCGCCCATCAGATGCCCCTTAACGAATCCTTTACATTGATACCTCATACGACCCAATCGGACCATCCATACCCCATACAGGCATTTTCCTGTATAGATTTAATATGCAAATGTTCGAATCAGGGAAGATAACCCGGCATTTGACAAAAATCACAAAAGTGCATCAAGAGTTACCTCCCCATTGGAACTCTTCCGTGTTGGAGGTAGTTTTCCTCCCCATCGACGAAGTACCCCCTTAAATTTTACCCGGTGGGGACAAAAATGTTGGCATCCAGCCAATGCTGATGCAATCCATAACCTTGAGCTGGTGGCGCCCCCTGTCGGATGCACGAGTTACCTCCACCGGCAAAATATGACCTTTTCCCACTTTCTATACTACTCTCGGCAGAACTTCGCGGTCATATTCACGCCGTGCAGTGCCAAGTTGAATTTTGCGAGTGATCTTGCAGACTGCATCAAGGCCCGACAGGTAGACACCGGAATTACATGTAGGTGCGTCAGTATCAGACAGGCAGAGACACGCAATGCAGGCTGTACAAGTCTCGAAACAAAGGTTTAATAGTTTGTCGAGTACAACAATTAATGCGTCGAAACGAGAGACCTTCCAATAATGCAAGGCCTGGGCCTAGAATATTACATGAAACATCGACCACAAACCCGACTGCCGGTAACAAATGCGCTGGCTGACTATGTACAAAACTGTTCATTTCGTCAACTGCATAGAAACAGAAGATAAAAACAAAATAAACACGAACAAAACAATTTAACGGGTGTTGTTTTTGTGCAAGCAGACACCGAATGGATGCATTTTATTTTCGCTAAAGGACAAAGCGAAGTTATGTGATACAAGCTCACGTCAAAACCATACGCTTTCCTGCATTCCGAGATGTATGATAAATCCTCAGTACAATTAATCATGCTGAAAACGATCAAATCAATTGACATTTTTAATCAAAATGAGAAATTGAAGCTCGCTAGGTTTACAACCAAGAAATTCAAACGTAAACAATAACTTCTGCGATTCCTCCAGAAATGAAAATACGGAATCAAAAAGGTTTACATTCCTCATCTTTGTGAAAAATAGAACTATATCGTGCCGGGACAAGTAAGTATAACTTACCGGTCCTGGGTGGTCAGGATGGCACCGACCTCTGGTGTGTACCCTCAGTAAACCAAAAACCAGCAAAGCATTTACATATTCCGTTAGTGTTTTACAGAATCTATTAACCCGCAAAACACTCACGGATTCCTACGAATAAATATTTATTCATGCTATACGACCAAACAAACTGTACCGAATCAAAATAAGAATAGCCTGCAAGGAAATCCTGCTACAGAGATTCGCAAGAATTTCAACCAATACAAGCAAATATATCTGCACCGGAAAAGGTCACAGTGAAACACCACGTGGAGATATAATTTTGAATTTTAAAACGATAAATTTCCCGACAAATAGTCGGAAAAGGAGTCTCTTGGGTTCTTGGATAATTTTCGCCGCTATCGCCCGGCAAAGTCTATTAACCTGTTGTGAGAAAACAATAGAGGATAAATTATTTCACCGTCGAACCCACCATCTCTCACCGACACGTGAAAAATGGCGTAAATTTCGACGGTGATTATTTCATCACGAAACAACAGGCCCCCGAATTTCTTCAAAACACCAATGTCGTGCCGGGACAAGTAAGTATAACTTACCGGTCCTGGTGGTCAGGATGGCACCGACCTCTGGTGTGTACCCTCAGTAATCCAAAACCCAAGAACACCAGATAGAGCCAAGCCAACTCTTATATAGCACATATATCCTCGATCCCGGGCTCTATAGATTAGTCACAGGTCGTACAAGCCAAAACCGGTTGACCTGGTAATGAGTTGTCCTTCATCACGAACTATGCTAAAACACTGAGCACTACAATATTTCGGTGGGACAGCACTATAAAAATGGCAGCATTAGATCTGCTCTGTTACAAGTAGGCATTGTCTCGTGATCCTTACATCGAGTATAAACCTTATATGAACACACAAATGAATCGATTTCACCACCAATGCGTGTTGATTTTAACACCAGTTGTGTAATTTTCGACACAATTCTGATTCTAAAATGGCTTCAACACAATTTTTGCACGACATCCATAGACTGATGGAACGAAACCTATATTTACGGCGGGGGACAAAACTGCATCTGAGGAGGTTAGATATTGATCAGACTGTGGGGATTACACAGTATTTATGAATAGTTTATTTACGTAAAAGTTGTGCCCAGCAGGGCTAAACATAGACAACTACAAACATCAGACAACAGATAAAACATGCAAATATATAAAAGGGTTTCCATAATACCCGACATTAAAATAGCCATATTTAAAAAAAACCCATAGGCATGCTACTCTTGACTGAGGTGTATATATTTATAGGTGATCATTGATTGTATAGAACATCAAGCATGTACACTAACACAAGAGGCTGAAACAGTCGTAGACAAATTTTGCGGTTGCTTTAGCGATGATAAAATTTGACCCATCAACAAGTTGCTTGAATAAATTGTTAGTGTCTGCAGGTATGGGGGGTAAGAAAAGTGCATTAAACAGGGACTCTCCTTGCTTTTTACCTCCGTCGATCAGACGGAGGTCTAGGAATGCAACGTGAAATCTCCCGCCAAATAATTGTCATATGGGGAACCCACGATTCATGTGATTTCCAACAGATTTTAGCATGGTTCCAGACGAAATTTTTAGGCATTCTTTTTCGACAAAAACGAAATAATGGGGAACCCTCGTTGCAATGCATTTCAATGGGCCTTGCTTCTGTAGTCGGGTTCCACTCCCATCATGCTTCACGAGTTACACATGATGTTGGCCGCTTCCATCGGGAGACATGGCGGCTCTCTAGCTTGTAAAGATGGACAATGCGATTTTCCCCGTTTTTCTGGTAAGTTTATTGCTGCCATTTCATGCCATTACAACACAATGATTCCTAGTACACCACCCGTCATTTCTGTATATCGTAAAGTGTTTGTCGGCTGATGACTTATGTCGAAGCCAACCAAATAGTCCAAGTTGTTGTTGTTGCATATCAAATGCACGGGAGGTCATGTCACGCACGCACTGACTGGAAGACAACAGCGCAATCTTATTCTGAATTGTTGCTGAAACAAAGGAATGCATGTCTACATTCCACATGTAGGCCTACATTATTGAGATTTTTCACTGATAGCATGGATGGAACCTTTCTCAAATATATTTGTTTTTAGTTTTAAGCCCTGGACATACCACTGGGCATTTATTTGCCATACGATCACATTTCACATGCTTTGTTCAGCCCCCGTGATCTGGAACCAAACAGACACTATCACTACATGAAAGAAGGGGATCATGGTATACATTTCAGGTTTTACCGATGCCAAATGACTTGAACAGAAGACAATAAGACAAAAGAAAAATCAATAAATATATCAATAAATAATAAATTACGTAGAAAATGTTCTTGTCTTCGCAAGGGGGACATCAGACACACTGACAACACAGATCATTCATTCAAATTTCGCCTTCCATTGGGGAGACAGAAATATTCCTCAAACACAGTATACGTATTCTCTTTTGTGATCTAATTTTCGTTTGTCAAAATATTGCTAGCCTCCATAGGGAAGTTACTGATATAAACAATCCTGTTCTAGATTATGATATACTGTCATGCCACTAACATGAACTCCAACAATTCAACCAGTGGTCAAGATCCATCATCGTTCTTCAGAATTCGCATTATTGATCACTCATAGATTGGATTAAGCTCTCATAGTACTCAGTTCTCATTTCATATTTTTGCAAATTCTTGTAACATGGTCAGGTCCCAGTTCTATTAAGTACTGTAATATCTACACGAGAGTGTGAAACAACACAACCACTTAGTTACAGGGCAAGTAGCAGACGTTTATTTCCTGGCCGCACAATACCACGTGTACCCGCGTGACAGGAGAGCATACTCAAGGGCGGATAACTCTAATGGCATAACAATAGTACATGTACATCAACATGACACTTCCCCCCTTAAGTGTACAGCTTCCCCTTAATAATACAACTTCTCTTCGAGAGTTCAAATCCATTAAACACAGTTTCTCTTGAAGCAGCACTCATCCTTAAATCATTCAACAATTTTGCCTAGGGCCAACGAACAGTATTTAAACTAACATTATTTAATCGAACAACGATAACACAACTGTCAGTCAATTTACAGGCTACATGTAGTCATTTTACCAAGCCAAAGTTACAGGTCAAGTTTTATGGGTGGCTTGACCGTGCGTGCTGATCTACGCAAAACATGAGGAATGCATGACTCTTCAACAGTAGACTGCACCTTTACAGGTGTAAATTTATCTGCCGCACAAGAATCCGGTACCCTTTCAACTCGTTGGTCTACATCAACAGTTTGACACGGAGCAGAGGGAGGAAGAACATGGGAGTGATTAGGTCTGACGAATTCGCAACCTGTATTAACTTCCCCTATACTTGGTTTCTCAATACCCAGCTGAATGTCCCGTTCCACATCCCTCTCTTCCGTACTGCATAACCGGATTTGGTCCAAGTGTTTTCGCACCATTCGGCCATCACACAGCTTCACTACAAACAAGTTATATTTGTTTTGCTGTATAACCATACCTGGTAACCATAACTGACCTCTAGCATAATTGCGTACATAAACTTGATCCCCTGTGGTGATCTGCTTACTTTGCGCATGACGATCATGGTATAGCTTTTGCTGTGCCTGCTTGACAGATACTCTTTCCTTCATATTAGGGTGCACTAAACTGAGTGGGATCCTTAACGCTCGTCCAAACATCAGTGATGCTGGTGACACCCCTGTGGTGGAGTGAGGTGCATTCCTATATGCGAACAAAAATCTGGACAATTTTGTCTGAGTCGAACCAGTGGTCATTTTACTCATACCATATTTGAAAGTTTGAACGGCCCGTTCAGCCTGCCCGTTTGAAGCTGGCTTGAAGGGGGCGCTTGTCAAATGCTTGATCGCATTTTTCTTGACAAACTCCTGAAATAAGGAGCTGGTGAAATTGATTCCATTGTCCGAAACTATGGTTTCAGGTAAACCAAACTTTGCAAACATTTGCCGTAACAGTTACCTCTGCAGTTATGGAAGGCATCACACCCACCTCAAGCCATTTCGAGTGTGCATCTACCACTATCAGGAAGGGGCCAGCGAAATCTATGTGGATACGTGACCAGGGTTCTTCAGGCCATTCCCACATACTGATAGGGGTATACGGTGGGTGTTTATGGTTCACCTGGCATTTGGTACAAGTTTTAACACAATCTTCAATAGCCTTATCAAGCCCGGGCCACCACACAAACCCTCTACTGACAGCTTTCATAACTGTCATACCTGGATGACCCTCATGTAATTCACAGATAATTCGTTTGCGACCCTGGGGTGGAATTACAATCCTAGCCCCCCCACAACACACAATCATCCTGCACACTGAGTTCATCCTTGCGTCTCTCATACACCTTGAATTCTGACCTGGTACTCTCACTCCCACCCTGAGGTTCATTAAAATTCCCTGTTTGAACACAATGCCTAATGTGAGACAATAAAGGATCTTTGTCAGTCCACCCTTCAATTTGCTTAGAATTAACAGGTGACTGTTCAGCATTGATATTTTCCATCAGTAACACTATGTCACCTGACAAAGGTACTTTACAATCTGGACTGGTCAAAGGGATGCGACTCAGTGCATCAGCAGTATAATTTTCCTTGCCAGCTCTGAATCTTATGGTATAATCATAGGCAGCTAGGGTGAGTGCCCAACGCTGTATACGACCAGAGGCCATTGGTGGGATACCTTTGCTCTCGCTAAATAGACGCATGAGAGCTTTGTGGTCAGACACCAGTGTAAAATGATTCCCATACAAATACTGATGAAATTTCACTACGCCGTAGGTACAAGCCAGTCGATCTTTTTCTACCATAGTGTAGTTGCGCTCAGCCGGTGACAGTGTGCGGGAGGCGTAGCAATGGGAGACTCGGTTCCATCCACATTTGCATGAGCCAAAACCGCCGATATGCCATAAGCTGACGCATCACATGACAGAGGCAAACTCTTGGTGTTGTCGAAATGGACAAGCAGTGTTTCAGAGCAAAGCATTTCCTTTGCCTTGTCAAAAGCTTTCTGTTCAATGCCGGTCCATTCCCATTTTACATCTTTACGGAGCAACCTATTCAGTGGTTCTAACACCGTTGCAATATTTGGCAAAAATGGTGAGTAGTGGTTAAGCATACCAAGGAAAGATCTCAGCTGGGTGAGATTTGTGGGAGTGGGTGCATTCTTTATAGCCTTAATTTTTTCTTCAGTAGGACTGATTCCTTTTGCATTTATTCTTCTACCTAAGTAGATAACTTCTGGCACTCCAAACACACATTTAGACAGTTTCAGTTTTAGTCCACTTTCACTCAGTCTCTTCAAAACTTCATCCAAGTTTGAGCGATACTCAGCTTCGGTGGACCCCGTTACCAGAATGTCATCAATGAATGACCCTGTGTGGGAGATACCCTTCAGCAAATTGGCAATGTCCTGCAAATTTAATTCTGCAGTTTTCATTGACTGGGCTATTTCTACTGCTCTCTTGTAGTCAATGTCTGTTTCTGACAAAAGTCGACGCTGGATTCGGTCATCATTAATGCCGATGACGAACCTATCGCGTAGCATCTCTCCAAGGAAATCCGAAAATTCACATGGTTCAGCTAATTTCCTCAAGTCCGCCATGAAATCAGCAATGGACTGTTCTGTTTCACGAAAGTGAGTGTGAAATTTAAATCTACTCATGATTATGCTCGCTTTGGGTCGTTGATGGTTTTTAACCAGCTCCACCAACTCTGCGTACGACTTGGTTGTCGGTTTCTTTGGTGCCAACAAGTTCTTGATCAACCGATAGGTCGCGGATCCACATACTGTCAACAAGATGCGCGCTTTTGTCTGCATCTGTGATCTCATTTGCAAACAAATATTGATCAAGTCTCTCGACGAAATCTATCCAGTTTTCGCCGTCTTCAAACTCGTGGAGGACTCCCAGGTGACTCATGACGAAGTTTACGGTTGTAACACACAATAAAAATGGGTTCAACTCGTCGCCAATTGTAATATCTACACGAGAGTGTGAAACAACACACCCACTTAGTCACAGGGCAAGTAGCAGACGTTTATTTCCTGGCCGCACAGTACCACGTGAACCGCGTGACAGGAGAGCATACTCAAGGGCGGGTAACTCTAATGGCATAACAATAGTACATGTACATCAACATGACAAGTACACATATGAAAGGTGCAAACTGGTATAATGGATTTCATCTTGTTGTGTATGACGAAAGAATGAAATATAAAGAAGTCCATAAACATTTTCAATGAAGCGAGTTTTGATATTAAATATGTATACAATTGATTCCAACCTGCAGGTCATGGATTCAGCACTTCTGATATCAGATGCAACATGACTGTTACACAATGGATGCGCTGGATGAAATGGAAAAACCAAAACAGACTATTGATTGGTTCAGCTGTGTCAGAAATGTGTGAAATGACAGAGTTGGTCAAAATCAGAGTCAGTGATTGGCCACAACCCCCCGCCCACCTATTGGATATCAGCTGATTCCTCAGGAAATAAACATTACACATGTAATGACCACGGGCAGAGTGATAGATGTGTCAATCGGTCAGACATTTCCAAGGATGCCCAGTTCTAATTTAAACCAACCATGCCGGACTTCATTCCTTCTCTCACAATAATTGGATCTAACTTTTACAAAACCTGCAGCTCCCAATAGCTCCTGGATCTAGAACACATAAATGAAGGGATCGAGTTTATCGATGCTATGGCAAAAAATATCATGTAGAATGGGATTGTGTGGATAATATCAGATTCATGGAAGTTGAAGTCCTGTAGCATGCACCACAAATATCATCAACGGTCATAAAACTTTCTGCTCCGCACCAGTGTGGATCTACTGCATACAGAATAGCACAAAGAACAGGTATATATGTATCTCATTACATTCTTAACCAAAGATCAATACCTGGGTGATATTACAACAATACCATGGTGTTACATATTGTTATGATTGGCTTAACTTTAGCTGCTGAAGATATTTCTAATTTGAGGGCAATCATACTAAATTTATTTTCATAACTTCATTTATTTTCACAATAAGCAACATAATCGAGATTAGCAAGTGAAGTTTTACAACTTAATATAATACGCATCATGGGTCTCCTTCAGTTTAGTGTAGACATATATACCCTTGAATATCTGTTACGATGATTCAGTCATAATATTGTCTGTATTATATTGATGTCGACAAGGAATAAACATAATTATTTGATAGTATTATTAATTGCATGTTGTTTATGATTAACATTAACTTTTTATTCGCTGGAATCCAGCCATTTGTTCCATATGGGCAATATTCTCATCAGTCATCACCATTCAATATGAATGTGATACATGTACAATTTCATGGTAATTGATACATTATGGTGAAGGTGACCTGTAACACCAGTATACAAAATTATTCCGAGCGCATTGAATCCTCATCACATGATGCTGAGACAGATCAGAACGGAGTGTCGGTAAAATCAGGTGTGTTTTATAGAGGATTCTTTCAATGAGGATGCTATACTGTACACATACAAAATATGAAGTGTTGATGTGTGCGGTCTATAGCACAAAATTGCAAGTTGTAAAACTAGGCACACAGGGTCTCATTTCTGCCGCTAACGTGTTGATTTGGGTGGGGGCGTCCTCTCAAGGGGAGGTGGCGGTGGGAAGGCACCTAATGTCTCAAGCCATTTTCCAGGTTTTCCATCAATATACTCTATTCCATACCTCAAAATGTCAAGCACGTGAAATCAGACAAAAATTATTTTGCGGGGGATGTGACTTCCACATCCCTAGCTGGACATGCTAGTGGGGAACCCTCAATCCCAGGTTAATTACCATTGGTGAAGTTAACGTCCAACAAATGCAAAATTGAGCTTGGTATCCGGCCCTATGTTATTCAGTGATGTATTCCCCTACGGACCCTGTTGCCGCGACGGAGGTCTTTGCGCTCATCCAGCGCTTGTTAAATACAGAGCAGTACAATAGAAAATGTTTTTCATCCCCCCAAAGTGTCACATATCGTGCATAAACGATCACATCTGGGTGTGTTGGTGTAACGCCCCTTTTCGATTGATAATTTATGAGCGCTAATTCTGAGTTTGATTACCGCAGAACGATGTTTGTTGTTTTTCAATCTAATTAAAATCAAATCCCATCTGCTCCCCATTTGGATATGTCACTTGTAGGATCTAACAGGCTTGCAGTAACTCACGTGTTAACCAATCCCGAGAACGCTTCATAGTGCTTTGAAGGGAACATTGGTGACAAAGAATTTTTGGTTGGCTCAGCCGAATTAGCCGGCTCGCTGGCGGGGTGTCTTTTCATGTTGCCGCGGTCCCGACATTGTGGCACCATAATACGGGGTAGATATATGGACTGATCTTTGGTGTAAACATTGGGGTAAATGAACACAGTGAAACTATCTCCCCTCCCCGACTGCAAATGGATGAGTCCAGACGCGACCATGATGTCATAATGCTATTAAATATCCATGGTATGGGCGCTCAGAACACCAAATTCAATTAAAATACGTGAAATCCTATATAGCGACATGTACGATTGCGGAGCATTGAAAGGATATTAATTTATTAAGATTGGTTGTTTTGGTTATTGCCATTATGTTACTCGCAAGTCGAGGAGCATGTTGCAATTCACTGCTAAGTTTGATTTGCTCTTTCCAAGTATTGATATGTATACTTTCAACTTGTTAGTCGAGTGGGGGATTCGACAGCCAAGGTTTTTCCAGATGTGGTCGGACTTAATCACACTCAAGATGTTCTTTATATAACATATCCAGTTATGTCTGTTATTTAATCTATGGTCCTAATTTTGGTCAATGAATGCTTTGTACAGTAGTGATTGGGGGTCGGAGTGGAAAATATGACTTAGGTAGCTAATGCTATTCACTATTGCTGTTATTTTGATTGACGATCGACCAAGGTCTCCCAGTACCGCCGCATTCTCTGCCCTTGAATGGACCGCAAGGACAATTTTACCAAATTTTACATGAGCTTTTTCTATGTCATTGGTAGCATTAATAAGCTTAGGAACATTGGTCGATTCATTTAGATAACAGATCCATACTTCAGATCCATAGGTTAGAATTGGACGGATCATGGAGTCAAACAACTTACAGACAATTCTGGATTGATTAAGCGGAAGTCAAGGACATGTCTAATACAAGGCTTTATTTGCTCTACATACAATGGCCATATTAAATTTATAAGGCAGATATTTGTACGAGGTCACATTCTCCAATTTGTTTCCACCAATGGTGAACTGTGCATTCTCTTTCCTGTTTTGGCCAAAGGCCATAATTTTAGATTTATCAATATTAATAGATAGCACCAATCTTCTACATATTTGTGGAGCCGGTCCAGCTTGGCTTGTAAATCACATTTAGTAAGTGATAACAGGACAATATCATCCGCATAGGCAAGGCTATGTACTGGGGTATCCCAGAGCTCCGTTGAGTTATCGCTTTCGATATCCTTTAACAAGTCGTTAATGATGAACACATTAAAAAGCAGAGGAACCAGTACGCTACCTTGGTGACCACCCCCTCCCCGCCCCCGCCCTTGTTATAGGGAAAGTATTGCTGATTCCTTTGCATGTTTTGACACATGACTGACTAGCTAGGTACATATTCTTAATAATTTTGTACATGTTACCTTTGATTCCAGCATTCCGAAGTTTGAGAAATAAGGCATCATGCCAAACGCTTTGTGAAAGTCTATAAAGCATGCATATACTTTTCACTGGTATACTTATCAACTATGGTTTTCAACACAAATATGTTGTCGGAGGTCCTACAACCCTTTTTGAAACCTATCTTACTATTGGAGAGCAGATCATGTTTATCAACATATTTAATAAGTCTGTTATTTAGAATTTGGGTGAAAAGTTTCCCAACACAACTGGATAGAGTAATTCCTCTATAATTCTGTGCATCTAGCCGGCTACCACCTTTATGAATGGGGACAATTAATCCTCGAGACCAAACTTTAGGGAGTTTTCCAATGGAGAGGATTGTATTAAAGAGGTCAGTGACGGCATTGATGATGTGGGGTAGTGATGTCTTGAACATTTCATTGGAAATGCAATCCACACCGCTTGACTACGAAAGCCGAGAGGGTTCTTCAGAGTTTTACTTTTTTCCGACTTCTGACTTCCGACTTCCGACTTCTGACTTCCGACTTCCGACTTCTGACTTCAGTCTTAGGATTGTTTTGCTTTTATAATGCATTACATCTTAAATTATGAAACATGGAATGACAGAATACCATTATTATGAAATCTTGTGCTTGAAAAACTGATTGCATGCACTTTTAATAATCAGATAACCATTGAAGTTTATCTGCAGTTATGTTCTGATTATTAAAATGCGATAACTTCTAATGTAAATCGAAATACCTTATGTCACAAGTCAAAGGCGCCACAATTACATAATATAATAGCACAATTCTATTCAACTGATCATAATTACTTCCGAAATATTATAAATAAATATATAAATATACATTTCTCCTGGTTGATGAGAAGCTTTCTGGAACTGGAAAAAATTTGATATGCAAATAAGCTATTGGTGAGTTGATTAGACAGACAAATACGAATATATTAGATTCTGATACCTTTGCAGTCCATTACATGTAACTTGTGTAAGGATGTGTGTTAGTTGAAATGAATTTTTGATAAATATGAATCGCACGAGTACTCCTTTGTTACTTCATATTTGTTAATAAGATATCATAATCCGTGCAGTTTCCAAAATAAAGCCCTTTATAATCTGTTGATATGTCATGAGAACCGTATTTCTATAAGCAATATTACAAAGAAAGACATTAGACTTATCGCTTTGTGACAATTCCAGTATAATCTAGCCATTATCTTGAGTTCATTTGATGACTTCCCCAAATACCATTTGCAATAAATTACATCATTAGCAGATTTAAACTTCAAACCTAATGTCTCTCTAACCGTGGCCTAAAACTGGACCTAGAACGTTGGGGTTCCCTTTAAATTGCCAATACTATAATCAGAAAGACCAAAGCACAAAGTCACAGATAGAATTATAGGTATTATTATAATATATGTAAAGGTAAAGTTGCAAGGGGTGTCGGAAGTCAGAAGTCAGAAGTCGGAAGTCGGAAGTCAGAAGTCTGAAGTGTGAAGTCTGAAGTCAGAAGTCGGAAGTCAAAATCAAAATAATAAACTTCAATGGTTATATGATTATTAAAAGTACATGCAATCAGCTTTTCAAGCACACGATGCCATAATAACGGTATTGTGTTATTCCATGTTTCATAATTTAAGATGTAATGCATTATAAAAGAAAACAAATCCTAAGTCTGAAGTCGGAAGTCAGAAGTCGGAAGTCAGAAGTCAGAAGTCGGAAGTCAGAAGTCAGAAGTCAAAAAGTAAAACTCTGAAGAACCCTCTCGGCTTTCGCACTTGACTTCCTTTTTTTTTGCTGCTTGCATGACTCCACTGTTGCTAATAGTAGCATCCAGTTCTGGACAGCAGTTTGTGTTCAGATTTTCCAAATTCTTAAGTTTTTTCCAAAACATCAGATCGTCTGGTTGGAGTGACACTATCATTATTTTGTTGGTGGAGAGCACTGAAATGTTCGTACCAATCATTAGTGTCGATTCTGTCAGAAGCATTACTGTCCGTATTATCTTTTTAAAGTTTTTTTTTACAATATCCTAAGCCACTGGTGCATCTATGTGACACAGATACATGTTTGAGGGATCATGCGTATAGTCGGGTTGTTCCCACGACCAGTGCCCATCGCGGTGCGATTGTGTGCCCAAGTATACATCCATCCATCCATCCACTATGGGCCCCTGCTTGAAATAGCAGCATTCTCTGTATAACTGGCCCCGTACGGTACAGAGGATTCCACTGATACGGTACGCCGGAGGACTACCGGCAATTGAGGATGAATGGAGACTTAATGAAGTTATAGGCGTTGATCGATGCAAATTGATAGATGTTCCACACCCAGCCTGAGGCGAAGTATGTCACGACTACAACTCGAGTTATGGAATATCGATATAATTGGATATTTTGATTCTATCAAATCAGAAAGACAACGCGCTTGGTTTGTCGAATAGCATCTCAATATGCCTAATGGGACTTTCGATTTTCACGCGATTGAAATATTCACATGCACCTCGGTGTAAGATATGGACCTGAAGTAAATTAATACTCTCATTCACATGTTTGCAACAAACAGCCACACGGAATTGCAGAAAGAACAATAGAACAGGATCTTCAGCAGTAAAAAGAGCACCAAAGACATATAGAGAGTCATATATGTTCATGACCCTTATCATCTTCATATGTACATCATGGTTTATTAGGGAGATAACCCTGGGGTTAGCGATCCCAAAGGACCACAGCATTAGCACCAAATTCAAAAAGATAAACATACCATACATAAACATAGGCTAGTTTCTGTCCCAATACTGTCACAATCTTAAAAAACTGGTGTGGGCCGCATGCAGAGTGGATACCTGTATTGACATGGCATAGACCACATAACAGGAGAGTAGTATAGAAACGACGGCTAAAGCCGCATTTTGCCGGGGGAGGTAACTCTGGCAATCGCCAGGGGGCGCTACCAGTTCAAGAGACCAAAAACTATCTCCGAACACAGAGGAGTTCCAATATTTGCAGGTCACAGCGCAGTTCAAGTGCACTATAGTTCCAACAGGTGGCGCCACCGGGGTGACGTCACTTCCGATCCCTATGTGGTATGTATTCCACCACGGTCTGGCGGTAATGCGGTCTGCCTCCGCGGAGAGAAAGTAGTCCCAAATAGGTGGTCTACAATAGGGGCCTGTATTATACAATATACGGGGAAAATGCTTGTATGGGGTGGTCATTTTTTGTGGATTTTACTATGGGTTGTTTGGTCTTGTTTTTTCACGTCTCGCCACGAAAAACACGATGGGAGGGATCCCGGAGCTAAGCGGTGAAATTTTTTTAAAAGTACCGTGTAGGTCTGTATATAGGTCCATACTGGCTATGGGGGAAAGGTCCATACTGGGAAATTCCCACATGTTCATTGCGACATGGGTTGTTTGGTCTTGTTTTTCACGTCTCGCCACGTAAAACACGGTGGAAAAGGTCCCGGAGCTAAGCGGTGAATTTTTTTGTATATAGGCCCATAGGCCTACTGGCTCAGTGCATAGGTCCATACTGGGTGGACGTTTTGGGGTCTAGGCCAAAGGTCACTTCCCGGTCAAAGGTCACTTCCGGTCATGTCCTGTCACGTCCGGTGAGAAAGGATGGCAGGAAACCATGGGGAGGAAGACTTAAAGTAGTAAAGATATTTTTTAGGTGCTGTACGGTGTTGTTATAACGACTCTAGGATCAGTGCGACCACAGGGTCGAGCGCTGTGGTCGAGCATTTATTGTCCAGTACATCTGGTGGCTCTCTACAGTTTCGTAGCAATGGCCCTAATTTCATAATACGATAGACTGCCCGTGTTTTGCTACATCATAATTCTTCTTGTCTTCTTAATAGCTTATATCTATAATACCATCCTATTCAGCATTACCAACGCTTCAAACGAGCACGTACAGATCGATGGCTGGCTTCGTCTACACGATGATCGGGATCATGGAGTAAATTTTGTCCTGCCTCAGTTATGCCCCTTGGGTGTGCCTAAAAATCGGGACTCATTTACGGAAAAAAAATCTGACAAAAACGGGCAGGTTGACAGCCACTTTTGTTTGCCTTTTTAAGTTGAGACGGAACGTGAGTAAGAAGTTTAATCGCAATCGCTCTTACAGATTTTTCTGGAAACTGAGCCGAATTTGACCATTTTAGGACATTTTAAGGTGTTTTTAGGAAAAATGAGGGGAATGTTCAAGATTCATTTTTTTATAACATAGCAGGTCTGTCTTGAAATAATAATGTAATCGTGCTCTTTCAGAACATATATACATATAAGTGATTTGGGTTGAAGATTTTGCGACAATTGGTGGCCGAAAAACGGACCCATCGTCTAATCATTGCCGTGTGAAAGAATCTCTGAAGTGCACCCTCTCCGCAAAAAATAAACACAAAATGGCGGCGCTGGCTGTTGGGATTCCCTTTTGCCATCGATCGTGCTGCCCTCTGGAGGCAAAGAAGACAACTCTAACTGGGCGAACCCTCTGTGGGGCTACTTCCGGGTGATGTCCCCTGATTCGCACATTTGCATCTATACGGGAAATGCCTGTATGGTGTATGGGGGTCATCATTTTATTCTTGTAGATTTTACTATGGAGTGTGGGATCCTGTGTTCTTCGTCTCAAGCTGTAGAGCACGATGGGAGGGGTATAGAAGCTAAGCGGTAACTTTTTTTTAAAGTTCAGGTAGGCCTGGATAGGCCCATACTGGCTAAGTGGACAATGTTGGTCCCACTGGGAAACCCACTCATTGACATTTGCGGTATGGGTTGTGGGATCTTGTTTTCTTCGTCTCGAGCTGTAGAAAACGATGGGGGGGTCTCGAAGTTAACGGTGATTTTTTTTTTAAAAAGTCACTGTGCGTGAGTGAGTGTTTTGGAGTCTAGGTGGGCCACCATTCGTATGAGGTATTATTGTGAAGCTCTCGTGGAGGAGCATCCGACTTGTCGGTGAGGACCGTGACTCGACGGATGTTCCCGTCATCTGTGACGCCATTGGTGACGTCATCAGTAGGAGTAGTAGCGAAAACTGGCATTTTGGGGGTGCGTGGGTGTGTGTTTGAGCGATTGAGGGACCATTCGTCGTCCAAGTGGCCCGTGATGGGTTATCGGTGTGAAGCTTTCGTGGGGTAGAGTCAGACGGGCGTGTTTCTTATTAGAAGTCGCTTAAATCTGCGTATGCGCAGTTGGAGTGCAGTAAGTAAAGTGGTCATTTTGGGGGTGTGAAGGAAGGTGTTTGAGGTAGAGATGGACCATTCTTTGTCCGAATGGGTTGTGGTCAATCGGGCGGTGGGTGACCGCCCGTCAACGCCCGATGGTGGTGGTGGTGTCTCCCGTGGGGCTGAGCTCTTGGATCGTAGGGGCTAATTTCGTAACCTGCGCATGGACATTTGGAATGTGGCAAGTAAATTGGTCATTCTGGAGATGCGTGGGGGTGTGTTTGAGCGATTGTGGGACCATTCTTGGTCCGAATAAGTCGTGTGAGGCGTCAAAGTGAAGCCCTCGCGGTATAGACCACGGTTAGGGTGATATCCAGGTCATCTGGGACGTCATTGCTGACGTCATCAGTAGGAGTAGTAGCCAAAGTGGACATTTTGGGGGTGTGAAGAAAGGTGTTTGGGGTAGAAATTCCATGGAAATGACATTAATTCATCGAAATGTGGTGACACGCGTCAACGCCTGTTGTTACCCCTTAACGCCCTAGCATAACGCTTTGACGCCATGATATAGACCGGAGAGAGAACAATAACAACAAGGATGACAGGTCAATCATTTTATTATCCCCTCCCGTACGTCATACCCATGCTAGGGGAGCCGCGTTGGGTATGTTGTGTTGCTCTTGGAGATCAAAGCTCGGAAGTGACGTCATCGTACACATGCGCACGTACCTGTGGTGCACCCGTACCCTGGTGTTCCCTATGCCCTTTGGGCTATAGGGTACAGGGTGCACCACAGATACGTGGGCATGCGTGCGATGACGTCACTTCCTAGCTTTGAGCTCCAAGAGCTCCAAGCTCAGACTCCAAAAGCTCCGATCCAAGAGCTCCGTCCCACGGGAACTACCACCACCACCGAGCGTGGACGGGCGTCAACGTCTGATGGTGGTGATGGTGGTGGTGGTGTCTGTACATATAGAGATTCAAACACACACATACACACACACGCGCACATGCACGCACACACGAATGCGCACACCTGTGGTGCACCCGCAACCTGGTGTACCCTATGCCCCACGGTCTTAGGGTACAGGGTGCACCACATGTGTGCACACACACACACACACACACGCACACACAGACACATACACACACACACAGGTAACTCTACCGGGTAGCCGGATGGGAAAAAGTCTCTTATATCCGCCAAGGGCACTCCATTGCACCTCCGAAGCTCCTTTTTCTTCACAACTCCGAAATGATCCATATATAGAACGGGGGTTTTCCCAGAAAATTATCCGAAGAGCAAATATATTCCCACGAATGCTTCATACTGATACCGCTTGGAAGAGGATATGGGGCTACCACCCACAGAGGCCGTGGAAACTGCAATCAGAATGTGCAAACAACTGTATCAGGGCATGCTTCTTGAACAATATCCTGGCCTTTCCGGTGAGGATTAGAACATGCAGATCAGGGCGAACATGAACGAACATTGGATTTTCTCAAAGGGCGGTTTTGATTGGATAAGAGCAGCGGAGAATACATCTAACGGACAAGAACGAATATGAGAGATGCAGCCCCAAATGGGAGCTTCTGATTGGACAACAGCAACACAACATACCTAACGCGGCTCCCCTAGCGTGGGTATAATGTACCGGAGGGGATAATAAAATGATTGACCTGTCATCCTTGGTGTTGTTGTTGTTCTCTCTTCGGACTATATCATGGCGTCAATGAGTTATGCTAGGGCGTTATGGGGTAACGACAGGCGTTGACGGGTGTCACCGCATTTCGACGAATTAGTGTCATTCCCATGGAATATCTAAACATGCAGCTTCGCAAAAAGATCGACCCCTTCAGGGTGGCACATCATTTGAGGTTGCACATCATTGGCAATGCACATCATTTAAAATAACAATACATTTATTAAGAAATATGACTTCTATATCAGTGATGTTGAGGTTGGATTGAAGGAGGAACTATATTATAAAACTTCAAATAAAGATTACATTTTTTTTCGAAAGTAAGCTTACATATCCCATTGCATAGATCTGATGAATACATGTACATGTATAGTTAGGAACAATATGTGTGCAATTTGGAGCACGTTCTTGGTGTAACTTTGTGTGATGATATGTGAACAAACAAAGCTAATAACAATGCAATAGTTGGAGAAAAGCTATAATTTCCAGTATGCAATGGGACACCAGCACTGTGGCAAACCCTCACATATATATGCAAATAAAATAATACAATGGCAACTGTGTCCAATCATACTGTAATGCTCCATAATAGTGTGTACTGGTAAACACTGAGACACCACAAACTGATTCAAACTTAGTTTTAATTAATATAGTCAAGTTAAATGTGTGGACACAGATATGGTTGTGCAAAAGCTTTAGTCGACTATGTTGTCGTGGTCGACTGTATGACAAAAGTGATGATTACAATTTCGAGATCGTAAACTATCCCTTTCTGGACAGTAATATTCCAGTGGGACCTGCATATGGCGTATACATATCACGCCTAGTAGCATTTGCTAGATCCTGTGTTAAATGTGACGATTTTAATCAACGCCACAAAACATTGTTGCAGAAACTTATATAATAGGGCTACACCACCAAGCGCCTCCACTCAAAGTTTCTCAAATTTTGAATTGAATTGAAATTTATTCACCAAAATATACATCAAAGTAATGGATACCAATGGCTGAAATGCTGAGTTGTTTTTTTAAAATATGTGAGTAATAATTAGCCTGAAAATACAATTTGGCGGGAATAAAATCCAAAAGGGCTTGTTCTATCCCGATAACGTCTTAAATGACATCGGTAGAAATATGAGAAAAACATATGGCTGAAGAATGAAAGATTTCACGCACTGAGAGAAATGGACCAGTTGTTACAATACATTAGTTCATAATGAAATAGGATTTGAGTTTTGATTTGAAAAGTGATGTTGATTGAATGCCTTTCATTGATTGGGGCAGTTTGTTCCACTCTCGAGGTCCTGTAACTTTGAGGGTGTAAAATGATAAATTGGATCGATAGATGGGTCTGTATAGGTTAAGCAGGGTTCCCCTGGTCCGATAATAATGAATACTAGATTGCTTAGTAAAATAGGACTGGAAAATTTGCGGCAGTATTTTGGGATGGTGAAAAAATTTGTGAGTCATAATAAGGCATGAGTAAAGATTTAATTTCTGTAGCTGTAAGATTTTTAAATCAGTAAACAGAGGCGAAGTGTGGTCTAGCTTTCTAGATAGTGTTATCACTCTAAGCGCACGTTTTTGGAGAGTTATCAATGGCTGTAGGTGAGTAATGTAGGTATTTCCCCATAGAACAAATTTGGCGATACATATCGCATGCTGATAGCAAAATACGAGCGTAGCGTGCAAGATCTATGGCGTTACGTTTCGTAACTTGTGTCTAATTCCGCTTAACCCGGGGCTAGGAGCCGTATGAACCCATGTACTTCAAGATCCTCATGGTACTCATATGAACAGTCACAATCAAAGCGTGACTGAGATACATCATTCTTTAGATGACGACTTTACAACGAATATTATGGATTAAGAATACTGATCAGCGATACGGATTTAATATTTTTGGAACATCATGATGTCTTGCCGGCATCATTGAAAACTGTTGACCGCTTCTCTCTTGCAGGAAACAAGCCTATGTTTATGTATAATATGATTGTCTTTTTGAATTTGGTGCTAATTCTGTTATATGGAATATGGAATAGGTCTTTGGATTATGCACACGGATATTCTCTAATGGACGACGGCTGAATTATGAATGAAGGACCAGACGCTTGTAATTATGGTCAACCAGAATTTGATAGCAAAATTTAAGGAAATGGCGTCCTTCATTTAAGGCGACACGAAATTAAAAACTAACAGGGTTCGGTACTGCGGGATTCCCTCGCCGGTTATTTGGTATGTATGCCTGTATATACAATGTACACTGCATCTCATGCCTAATAACAGGTTAGTATGACATATAAGAGATTTAAAATTAGAAATTGAAATATGAGGGTATGGAGTTGGGCAATGCATTGAATAAATGTAGCATGATGTAAAGCTTCAGGAAAATATGAGGATATGGTATCGGGCGAAGCTTAGTTTAGGTGATGGATGGTGGGGCACAGTGCCCTGAGGGTGGGGACATGCTTCCATGAGTAGCGCATGTGTTGAATAAGTGTAGGATCATGTAAGATGTGGGAAAATATGATGGTATGGGGTCGGGCGATGCTTAGTTTAGAAGATATAGGGTGGGGATCGGTGCCCCAGGGGTGAGGACATGCTCCCGGGGTTAGTGGATGGGTTGAATAAGTGTACAGGATGATCTGAGCTCCCAAACTATATGAGGATATTGGTCCTGGGGTCCCAGTGGTGGGGACATGCTTCCAGATGGTAGTGGATGGGTTCAGTAAGTGTAGCCAGATGTAAGCATTTGGAATAGATGAAAGTTCGGGGGGTCGGGCTGGCCTTAGTTTAGGAGATATAGGTGAGGCCGAGAAGCTGTGGACAGGAATTTTCTAAGTTCAAAACTTTAACATTTACTTGGTCCTGCAGATAGACAGACAGACAGATAGACAGACGAACATCATTGTGGCACCTATATCGAGCTTTCCGCAGCTAAAGCTACGGGCTCGATAAAAATCATCGCTTCAGGTCTAATTCACCAGGGCGTTGAAGCGTTAAGCTTGACGTTGGTGGCTGTTGCTACAAGATGACGTCACGGATGACGTGGACATCCCTCAAGTCGCGGTCTACACCACGAGGGTTTCACTTTGACACCCCACACGACGCATTCGGACCAAAGATGGTCCATCTCCACGCGGAAGCCCTTCCTTCACACCTCCAAAATGCCCACTTTGGCTACTACCCCGACTGATGAAGTCACCAATGACGTCACAGATGACGTGGACATCCCTCAAGTCGTGATCTATACCACGGGGGCTTCACACTGATACCTCACACGTTCATTCGGACAAAAGATGGTCCATCTCCACCCGAAATCCCTTCCTTCACACCTCCAAAATGCCCGCTTTGGCTACTACTCCGATTGATGACGTCACCAATGACATCACAGATGACGTGGACATCCCTGAAGTCGTGATCTATACCACGAGAGCTTCACACTGATACCTCACACGGTTCATTTGGACCGGGGATGGTCCCTCTCTACCCCAAACACCTCCCTTCACACCCCCAAAATGCCCACTTTTGCCACTACTCCTACTGATGACGTCACCAGTGACGTCACACTTGACGTGGACATCACCCAAGTCGTGGTGTACACCACGAGAGCTTCACACGGACGCTCCACAAGGTCCATTTGGACCACGGATGATCCCTCAATCCCTCGAACACACCCCCACACTTGACCATTTGACTTACAACAACCCAACTGCGCACGCGCAGATTGACGCGACATGCAATAAAAAACACGCCAGTCTGACTCTACCCCACGAGAGCTTCACACTGATACCCCACACGGTCCATTTGGACCAAGGATGGCCCATCTCTAATCCCCCCAAAAAAAACAAAATGCCTGCTTTCTATACTACGGCCAGACTGCGCATGCGCAGAATGATGAAAAAGAACCAGATATTAGTCTCCTCGACGAGATGGTCCTCCACGAGAGCTTCAAAATAAGACCTAGTACGACCCCATAGGACCATTAAGGACCCACCTACACCCCAAAACAATGCACATTCGCATAGTGATTTTTCAAAATATTTCACCGCTTAACTTCGAGGCCCCTCTCATCGTGTTCTACAGCTCGAGGCGAAGAAAACACAACTCATACGGCAAATGTACATGAGTGGGTTTCTCACTGGCGCCAACATTGTCCACTGAGCCAGTATGGGCCTATCCAGGCCTACCTGAACTTTTCAAAAAAAAATTCACCGCTTAGCTTCTAGACCCCTCTAATCGTGTTCTGCAGCTCGAGACCAAGCAAACAAGATCCCACACCCCATAGTAAAATCCACAAGAAAAAACTGATCACCCAGGCATTTCCCGTATAGATGCAAATGTGCGAATCAGGGGAGATCACTCGGAATTTGCCACACAAAGGGTTCGCCCAGTCAGAGTTGTCTTCTTTGCCTCCAGAGGTCGATGTCGTGATGTCAAAAGGGAATCCCCACAGCCAGCGCCGCAATTTGGTGTGTTTATTTTTTGCGGAAATATACTGGACAATAAACGCTCGACCCTGTGGTCGCACTGATCCTAGAGTCGTCATAATAATATCGTACAACACGCGAGGTTATCTTTATTAGTTTAAGTCTTCCTTCTCATAGTTTCCTGTCTTTTTTATCGTGCCAATACCCCTCGTGTATTGCGCTCTGTGGAGAGGGCTCCTCACTGGCCATTTATGCTGAGTATAGTGCTGACGATATTGTCGGGGACCATACATGCAATCCGAGAGATTCACATTGGGGCGGTAGGGGAAGATCACCGGACGTGAACTTTGATCCGGAAGTGACTTTTAACCCGGAAGTGACCTTTGACCCGGAAGTGACCTTTGAACCGGATATGACGTCATCGTGATGATGTAACGTCAGCTTCGCGAGGACCATCATCTGGGACCATCATTTTACTGATGTATTTGCGCTTATACTACTACTGACAGGGTAATAGACCTTAACCCTGATGGCGTTTATACCTCTTTCAATCAAGTGATGAATTATCATTAATTTAATTGTCAATACACAATACCCGCAAGGCGTGAAGCCCTGTATGTAATCCGACACACCTAATTGAATCTCACAGAAAGTGTTCGTCCGGCTCTCTCGACACGGTCTCGGATAATGTAGGACAAAGGTACCTCGTCACCCACTCCTAGGAATCCATATTGGCATCCATGTTGAAAGCACAGTATCACACCGAAACTTCGAACAGCGCATGTCGACCTGTATGACTTCCGTTACCATGGAGATCAGTTCGAGAAGAAAAACCAGGACAAACACTTCAAATTAGAAGAGATCATTCGCGGGTAGAATGAAGGGAATATCCATTTCATTTGGATATATATTTTATCTCCTGGTAAGGGAGAAATACAACGAGGACTATGTGAGCGGAATCACACCCTATAGCATGTGATGTGCCTCACGCGCGTCGGATCAAGGTTTACAGCTGAAAGCTGTATAACCCTTACACCATTAAAGCTCGAGGTACTATGACTTCGATGAAATAGGCCGAGCAGTCGCGAATGTGTCCGGCTTTACCAGTCCAGGGATTTGGGGTTGGCAATTAAACTAATGTCGTGAAAGATGAGAGAGATGCCAGGGTAATTAAATAGCATTATATTTACCCCCGTTGAGAGGCTCCCAGACACGGACCACTTTCAAGATGACATACCAGTCGAAGTACGCTTGAACTTGACCGACGTCAATCAGTTATTAAAAGATGTGAAAGTACACAAAGCGTGTGGACCGGAACACATTTCTGGTCTACTACTGACTGAATGAGCGGAGGAACTGGCAACACCGTTGTGCAGGATATTTCCATCCCAATTCAAAATAGCCAACATGGTTGCGTCTTCAAGGAAAAGGTGACCGTCACGATGTATCGAATTATCGGCTAATCATTCATAATTCAGCCGTCGTCCATTAAAGAATATCCGCGTCCATAATCCAAAGACCTATATTCCATATTCCATATAACAGCAGTTTTAGCACCAAATTCAAAAAGACAATCATAGTATACATACATATAGGCTAGTTTCCTGCAAGAGAGAAGCGGTCAACAGTTTTCAATGATGCCGGCAAGACATCATTATGTTCCAAAAATATCAAATCCGTATCGCTGATCAGTATTCTTAATATCCCTGCTGCCACTTTTTTCGGGAAGATACCTGAGAAAGCTGTATACAGTAATATCATTGAACAAGTGAAAAGCCTTATTCCCGAACAGCGCGGTTTAAGAAACAAGCGCTGGATGAGCGCAAAGACCTCCGTCAAGGCAACAGGGTCCATAGGGGAATACATCGCTGAATAACATAGGGCCGGATGCCAAGCTCAATTTTGCATTTGTTGGACGTTAACTCCACCAATGGTAATTAACCTGGGATTGAGGGTTCCCCACTAGCATGTCCAACCAGGGATGTGGAAGTCACATTCCCCGCACATAAGTTTTGTCTGATTTCACGTGCTTGAAATATTGGGGTATGGAATAGATTATATTGATGGAAAACCTTGAATACTGCTTGAGACATTAGGCCCCTTTCCAACCCCACCTCACCCTGAGAGGATGCCCCCACCCAAATCAACACGTTAGCGGCAGAAATGAGACCCTGTATGCCTAGTTGTACCAATTTGCTTGTGATTTTGTGCTATAGGCCCGACACATCAACACTTCATATTTTGTATGTGTACAGTATAGCATCATCATTGAGAGAATCCTCTACAAAACACACCTGATTTTACCGACACTCCGTTCTGATCTGCATCAGCATCATGTGGTGAGGATTCAATGCGCTCGGTATAATTTTGTATACTGGTGTTACAGGTCACCTTCACCATACTGTATCAATGACCATGGACTTGTACATGTATCACATTCATATTGAATGGTGATGGCTGATGAGAATATTGCCCATATGGAACAAATGGCTGGATTCCAGCAAATAAAAAGTTCATATTAATCATAAACAACATACAATTAATAACATTATCAAATAATTATGTGTATTCCTTGTCGACATAAATATATCACAGACAATATTATGACTGAATCATGGTAACAGATATACACCTGAATCACACCATTTGTAGATCACTGTCAGGTTATCGCTTAACATTTAACAATTTCTGAAAATGACGGCATTTTAATATCTGTCCAACCTGATATAATTTACTGGCTTACCTATTCATAAATGCGTATTGGCTAAGATCACATTATGCCTTGTATATATACTATGCGTATGGAGCTGTTTGTAACTTTGTTCACTGCTGAAGATGCTATAACTAATAGCAAAATATACAGAATAAATTGTGATTCCTACTCGGAGTTGCTTTTCTTCTCTACAATTGAAGTAAAATGGTGTGTTCTTCTGCATTTTAACAGCCGAGCATATTTAGACTTTGAAGATGATATGTAATGATGCCCCAAAATGAACTGAATTTTCCGTGTCATCTGTCTCTGTTTGCCCATCTTTCTTGTCATACCACATATGCAGCTGGTTATGGATCAGAAGCCTAATGAAATTGACTGACCTTCACATGTTTTATCGAGGTCGAATTTAGCATTAGCAATAATTTTTAAAGGAGTGAAGATAGGCTCTCCAAATTCATAATACTTGTGCAATTGGTGACTGACTAGAAGCCTATCCCAGTTGACTGAATCTATTTTCTCAGGTTATATACTGTATATTATGATATAACATGAAATATAGCTAGGCATTCTAAATTGATACCACATATGCAACTGATGATGGACCTGAAGTCTATGAATATGACTGACATTGACCTATTTTCCCAAGGTCAAAAACTGTAAGTTAAGTCACATCTTAACTGCTAACATACACCTCAAATCTAACATTGTCATCATTTTGTTGTGGCTGTGGTTTTTCTTCCAGAACAATTTAGCGAATTGTGCATGTGTTTCAACAGTCTCATGCTTCAACAGTAACTTAAAGCATGCTGTATCGGCTGAGCTGTTGAAATAGCCTTCATTTCCTAGCTCTGACATACTGCATCACTGTCGAAATATGAGTACCAAGACAGAGTGATAGATCACACAGCCAGTGAAGGTTCCCGATTTACATTGAATGTCATTATTGCCTAAGTAGTATTAGCAGCATTTTACAACAACAACAATTCGCTGACTTACAGTGAAAACTTATAGTGAAAGGTATCTATTTTTTGTTGTTTGGCATTTTTATTTGCTGGCATTGTTTCCGATAGAATACAACAGCCTAATTCATACAATCAGGAATAAAAAGGGGGTTAAAATCTTTATGTTCAAACTTTCGTAGGAAATATAAAAGTGGCAATTTGAAAACTTATTTTTATTCGATTTTTTAATGTCGGTGGGCCCAAGAAACGCAAAATAAAGTTGATACTGCTTCACACTGGGTTTCAACCATTGGTGAAGAAATCCCTTCTACCAGGGATGATTCCTGATTGCTCACCCTCCAGGGGTATCTGCCCCCCACTCTGTCACATCCTAAAAACAATTGCCACCCCTAATAGGGGGTGTGCCCAAATTGGGGAGATCTAAAGCCCTGGGAGTACCAAATTATGTGTTACAAAATTGTCTGGGGAAATGCTCTTCGCCCGTGTTTCACACGAGCTTTCATTTCAATTGTGTCTAAAATCATTGCTTCAAAATTTCGTCGGGAACCATGACAAACCCTATTGGAAATCACATGAGTCGTGGGTTCCGCATATGACAATTATTTGGCGGGAGATTTCACGTTGCATTCCTAGGCCTCAGTCTGATCGACGGAGGTAAAAATAAAAACGAAAGACACCATATTTAACTTAGCCTGCTACGTTGATGAGTTTATGAAAGCATTTCCTTCCAAACAACAGATAGACTCCATCTACCACGTCTACCTAGATCTGAGCGAGGAACTGCTTATACATAAACTGAAATTTTATGGGTTCTCTGAAACTCTCCTGAAGTGGCTAGACTCATATCTCAGTTACATAATGCAAAAAGTAGCCTCGAATGGCAAAGAATCTCCGTCGTATTCTGCACCACAAGAGCCTCAATGCGAGACCATGCACACTATAGCTGAACCAAGAATAGGGGGGTGTGCCCAAATTGGGGAGATCTAAAGCCCTGGGAGTACCAAATTATGTGTTACAAAATTGTCTGGGGAAATGCTCTTCGCCCGTGTTTCACACGAGCTTTCATTTCAATTGTGTCTAAAATCATTGCTTCAAAATTTCGTCGGGAACCATGACAAACCCTATTGGAAATCACATGAGTCGTGGGTTCCGCATATGACAATTATTTGGCGGGAGATTTCACGTTGCATTCCTATGCCTCCGTCTGATCGACGGAGGTAAAAATAAAAACGAAAGACACCATATTTAACTTAGCCTGCTACGTTGATGAGTTTATGAAAGCATTTCCTTCCAAACAACAGATAGACTCCATCTACCACGTCTACCTAGATCTGAGCGAGGAACTGCTTATACATAAACTGAAATTTTATGGGTTCTCTGAAACTCTCCTGAAGTGGCTAGACTCATATCTCAGTTACATAATGCAAAAAGTAACCTCGAATGGCAAAGAATCTCCGTCGTATTCTGCACCACAAGAGCTTCAATGCGAGACCATGCACACTATAGCTGAACCAAGAATACTCCTTAAAACGTTAAACATGCCAATGCCTATCCCCGAAAAGCCCGCTTTCGTCACCACTCTTCGACTGATGAAACAGGACAAAATGACCACGAGAGTCGGGTTCTCCCCGACGAATGCTTCACTGTGACACCCTGCACGGCCCATTCGGACCAAGGATGGCTCCTGAATCGCCTAAACACGTCACTGCACACCTCCACCCCCACTCCCACCCCCTCCACTGTTTCTATACTACACCCCGGCTGTGCATGCGCAGATTAACACGACTCTCTGTAAAAACACACTAATCTAACTCTACCGTACGAAAGCTTCAACACAACGCCCCACATGCCTCATTTGGGCCAAGGATGGTTACTATATTGCCCAAACACGTCCCTGCGCACTCCGAAAATGCCCTCTTTGCGCTACTACTGTCCAATTGCGCATACGCAGATGGACGGCACTTTCTGTTAAAGCCACGCCAGTCTGATTTTAACCCCAAGAAAGCTTCACTAGGATACCCCACACTCCTAAAACGCAAATGTTATATTTAACAATTAGAAAGTGTTGTTTCACCACTTTTAAGTGTTGGATGCAACAGCTTCAAATGTTGCATTTAACACTTAAAAGTGCTGAATACAACACTTTCTAAATGTTTTCCCTCCTCCAACCCTCTAGATGTTAAATCTAACATTTGCGTTTTGAGAGTGCACAAGGTCCATTTGGACCAAGGATGGCCCCTAGATTGCCCAAACACGTGATTGCTCACGCCCAAAATGCCCTCTTTCGCTACTACTGTCCAACTTCGCATGCGTAGCATGACGCGATTTCTGATAAATATACATACTAGTCCTAGTCTACATGCCGTGGGCTACAAGCTGTTATCTATTTGGACCAAGAATGGTCCCTCGATCGCCCGAACACGGGCCGAATGATTTTTCGGTCAGATTTTTCATTCATGCAATTTCTCCACAAAAAATGTGTGATAAATTAGTAAATATTAATGTGGTGTGAAATAAAATAGTTTTTGCCCACCTTTCATAGCGGTGTAACGAATTTTGGTATCCCCTCAACGTTAAATCAGGACTAAACACTAGCCCGAACCGAAGCGCAAGTCTGATGCGAAGATTGCACGCCAACCCGGAAATGTGACGAAAATCGGGGTCTACATGATACCACAACTCTCAACATAAATACGGGTATGCGACAGATATATGACTGAATAAACTTATCGTCCAGTATTTTTATCCATCTTGGTCTTTGATATCAATGGAGAATGCTATCTAATGTTCCCGTTAACAAGGAAACTGTGCAAACCATATACGGCGATATGATTAGCGGTAACGAAAGTGAAACTAGAAGTCGGGAATTCCCCACAGTCTGCCTTTGTGATAACGGTTGGAGTTATCGTTCCTAAACTGTACATTTCGGTCATCTATACGCGGTAAGACTGACCCTGGGATCGTGTGTATCCATGTTCAGCCTACTTTCGGCAACGGCTAAAGAGAATTTCCATAAATCAATACCACGTGACTTCGTCAGCCAATCAGCTAAAGTCTACCGACGTAACCCCAACGTAACTCGCCATTTTCGAATCATGTGATGAACTACTTGTTCAAAATTTCAAATCCACCACACCTCTTGGATGATACGAAAGTTATACACACCTATATATTTTGTAAGCCCAGGCAATATCTGTTTCAGAAGTAGTATGAAAACCTGTAATTCATCAGATTTCTCGAGTCTGTTCTCCGCCGGATGAAGGCCGAACAGAATCCGGTAAAACACTGGATATCGCTCCGCGATAATGGAGACACACGATTCGCAAGCCATCTTATGGATGGCGAAGTGTACGCAAATGTTGTCTTTGGCTGGATGGTGCAGATGGCGCTGCGGGAAAGTGTGAGATTTCATACGGGCAACTAGGCGTTAGTGTGAGATTGCATACGGGCAACTAGGCGTTACATACGTGGCCTGATGTGTATACAAGACGGAGATCAGGCATGGAAATCACTTTTGATTTGAACTGCAACCAGGTAACTATACTCTTCTATTGGGCTTATAGACTGGACAGTGTATTGCATGCGGAGACGTGTAGTCGATGGACGGTGCCTGTACGAAGAAGAGGGAATATAAGAAGTCCAGTGTCTGTTGTATAAGTGAAGCAGTGAAGTGAAGTATTGAGCAGCAGTGTGGTCGGCGAATGCTGGGCTGCGTTCGGGCGACCGGTAATATTCCAAGGGTTATGGAATTGGGCTGCTGATACATGGGAGCATTATACCGCACTGGCGATACCTAGGATCCAACTGTACCTACAGTGTTTGGGGGAGTTCCGAATCACGGGGAGTTGCGGATCACTTTCCTAATTAATGCCTGATATTTCTTGGAGTAAAGCATTCGATTAAATCTTTTTTAGGTTTATTGGAATGTCTGTTTCCGTGGACTCAAATGAATCTCAAACAACTGACCTGCATTGTTTCTTATCCGGTCAATTCGGCAACGTAATTCTTCCGGTACTGTGCAATGACAAATTGACACGGAGTCAAAAAACACGTGCGATTTTTCCAGTAGTGAATCTGCGCGAAATAATGTGGGTTTAGGCGGTATATTCAGTATTTATTTAAGTGATAGAATCTTGCTAATTAGCAAAACAAAATATCTACTGATTTGCGATAAATGTTAACTGACTAGCATTGTAATATAAATGCAACTAACGCTAATCGTTAGTTCACATTATCCGAATTTGAGCAAATGTGCGTCTTGTATGGTCACAGGTGTAAGGGAGGTAACCACTTCTAGCGTTATCTACCCTTGTCTGGTTGCATTCCTGACATACTGGAGTTATGCCCCCGAGATAATTATCACGTGCGCGAGCCAGTTGCTCTCGTGTTACCAGCTGTAAGCAGCTATCCAAAACTCGGTCATAGTTTGGTTAGCATAACAGCGATTTGCATTCATAAGTTCTTTTGAATTTCGATTTCTGATATTGTTGAAGCTGGTTTTTTAACTATGGAAAGGCCGAAGAGAGCTGCAGCCACGAGAGAAAACTCCGCTCTGTACATTCCCAGTGGTAAAGCTGAAAAAGTCCAGGAAATGCTTTGGAGGAACTGACTGTAGTAGGCGTGCGACTGCTGATGCACAACCCCAGCCCAGCCTTCTGCACAACATGCGAGTGCGACAACGCGGTCCAGTCTCTCTTCGGATGGACCCTCCGAGGGTCAGGTAGTATCGGTATCCTTGACTGAAGCGTTAGCGGCAAATGCTGCTACTGTTTTTTTAAGCTTTTAATAGTGCTCAGAACCATTTGTTCCGTACATTTAGCGAGACACGCATCCATTCTCGGGCGGTTGCCTCTTTGCTATGGGACAACATAAATCTGGTTTATTACGGGAAAATAATAATTACTTTCCTTCATTGGGATTGAATGGGGGGAATTATAACGCAGGTTTTGCAGCTTTGTCTTCCACGTGTTTGCCAACTGGCGCGAACGGTTCTAACCAAGGGGGGACGGAGTCAGCTGTTCCCCAGATGCCCCCATTCCCAGCCAATCAAATGGGTCGGTTCTCAAACAGCTGTCCGGGCCTCCGAGGCCATGTGTCAACCAGTGCAGACAGTGTTGCGACATGTTACCGTAACCCCGTTCAATCCTTTCTCGTATGTACAGCAAGCTATGATATATAACAGGCCCGTAGGCTGGGGGGGTTCGGGGGGTGCGTACGCACCCCCCCGCAGAGCAGACCGAGTTCCGCTGCCGGGGAAAAAAAAATTCAGAGTGCACGGAAGGACCTTCATGCGGGCATCCATGGGCCAGGAGCGATTGACCTGGCATTGCTACACATTCAGCTGGAGAGGGTGGGGGCTCCCCCCCCCCCCCAGTTTCAACAAAAGCTGGGTGACTTTTTCATGATTTTGGTCCTAATGTGACCAGATAAACAGGCCGGTTTTCCCCCCGTGGTGCTTCACGCCGCCCTGTAGGCATTCACGGTGTTGGAGCAGAGTAGTATACAAAGGGTAAATTGAGGTCGATTGACCTCAAAAATTTGCATATTAGGGAGGTCACGGGAGGGTCACAGAGGTCAAGTGCAGTATAGTTCCGGCAGAAGGACCAAAAGCTACCTCCAGCACAGGAGAGTTCCAATTGTTGCAGGGGATGTATTCAGGATGTATTCATCCGCGGTGATGCGGTCTGGCCACGGTTTTGGCGGTGATTTGGTCTCGGGAAAAAGCTTCCGCGGAGAAAAAGTAGTCCCTAGATAAAATGGTCCGATGGGGTCGAGTGAGGTATCAAAGTGAAGCTTATGTGAGGGGGCATCTAATGGGCTGGGTATGGGGTTGAACTGTCGGCCTTCTGCGCATGCGCGGTGGCCGAAGGGTATGAAAATAGACGTTTTGGAGCCAGGGGAGCCCCTAATGGTCCAATCGGGTCGAGTGAGGTATCAAAGTGAAGCATTCGTGAAGGAACATCTGATGGGCTGGGTGTGGGGTTGAACTATCGGCATTCTGCGCATGCGCGGTAGCCCAAGGGTATGAAAATAGACGTTTTTGAGCTAGGGGAGCCCCTAATGGTCCGATGGAGGCGTATGAGGTATCAAAGTGAAGCATTCGTGAAGGGGCATCTAATGGGCTGGGTGTGGGGTTGAACTATCGGCATTCTGCGCATGCGCGGTGGCCGAAGGGTATGAAAATAGACGTTTTGGAGCCAGGGGAGCCCCTAATGGTCCAATCGGGTCGAGTGAGGTATCAAAGTGAAGCATTCGTGAAGGGGCATCTAATGGGCTGGGTGTGGGGTTGAACTATCGGCATTCTGCGCATGCGCGGTGGCCGAAGGGTATGAAAATAGACGTTTTGGAGCCAGGGGAGCCCCTAATGGTCCAATCGGGTCGAGTGAGGTATCAAAGTGAAGCATTCGTGAAGGGACATCTGATGGGCTGGGTGTGGGGTTCAAGTATCGGCATCCTGCGCATGCGCGGTGGCCGAAGGGTATGAAAATAGACGTTTTTGAGCTAGGGCAGCCACTAATGGTCCAATGGAGTTGTATGAGGTATCAATGTGAAGCATTCATGAAGGCGCATCTGACGGGCTGGGTGTGGGGTTGAACTATCGGCATTCTGCGCATGCACGGTGGCCCAAGGGTATGAAAATAGCCGTGTTGGAGCTAGGGGCGTCCCTAATGGTCCAATGGGGTCGAGTGAGGTATCAAAGTGAAGCATTCGTGAGGGGGCATCTGATGGGCTGGGTGTGGGGTTGAACTAGCGGCACAGCGCGCATTTTGACGAGTGCGCAGGTGTTTCTGCGCAGATTTGTGGAGGATTGAGGAGGAACTTGGAGGCCAAGGGAGGGTCACAAAGGCCAAGTGCAGTATAGTTCCGGCAGAAAGACCAAAAAGCTACCTCCAGCACAGGAGAGTTCCAAATTTGCAAATCACGTGACCCAGGTCAAAAATGTATTCATCCGCGGTGATGCGGTCATGTCTGGCGGTGATTCGGTCGCGCAAAAAAGCTTCCGCGGAGAAAAAGTAGTCCCTAGATAAAATGGTCCGATTGGGTCGAGTGAGGTATCAAAGTGAAGCCTAGGTGAAGGGGCATCTGACTGGACTAGCGGGTTTGAACTAGCGTCATTCTGCGCATGCGCGGTGGCCCAAGGGTATGAAAATAGCCGTTTTGGAGCTAGGGGAGCCACTAATGGACCGATGGGGTCGAGTGAGGTATCAAAGTGAAGCATTCGTGAAGGGGCATCTGATGGGCTGGGTGTGGGGTTGAAGTATCGGCATTCTGCGCATGCGCGGTGGCCGAAGGGTATGGAAATAGACGTTTTGGGATCTAGGGGAGCCCCTAATGGGCCGATGGAGTTGTATGAGGTATCAATGTGAAGCCTAGGTGAAGGGGCATCCAGGCAATGGGGTGGGTGCATGTAAAATTTTTCCTAAAAAAAAAACGGAACACGGACTTTATCCTAAATTACGTGAAAATGCCTATATGGGGTATGGGGGTATATAGGTCGCCGGGCTTAACGGGGCTTGTCTATCAATAGAGTTATCTCCCCCTAGTTCCAGGGTGGGTGTATGTAAAATTTTTCCTGAAAAAATACGGAATACGGACTTTATCCTAAATTACGGGAAAATGCCTATATGGGGTATGGGAGGTATAGGATCAATGTTTGCCCTCCTGGGAAACCTACTTCTCGACATTTGCGGTACAGGTTGTGGAGTCGCGTTTTCTTAGTCTCGTCATTTAGAACATGATAGGAAGTGTCCTGGCACGAATCGGTGAAATTTTTGAGAAAAGTCACCGAGCCCCATATAGGCCCATACTGGGGTATAGGATCAATGTTTGTCCCCCTGGGAAACGTACTTCTATACATTTGCGGTAGGGTTGTGGGGTCTCGTTTTCTTAGTCTCGTCATGTAGAACACGATAGGAAGTGTTGCGGAGCGAATCGGTGAAATTTTTGAAAAAATACGATATAGCCCCATATAGACATATATATATAAATATATATTCCCATACTGGGGTATAGGTTCAATGTTTATCCTACTGGGAAACCCACTTCTATACATTTGCGGTAGGGTTGTGGGTCTCGTTTTTCACGTCTCGTCATGTAGAACATGATAGGAAGTGTTGCGGAGCGAATCGGTGAAATTTTTGAAAAAAGTCACCAAGGCCTGGGTAGGCCCATAGGCCTATACTGCATGGCTATGGGTGTATAGGGCCATACGGGGTGGACATGTTGGAGTCTAGGTGAGTCCCTGGTGGTCCAATGGGGTCGAGTGCGGTCTTATTTTGAAGCTCTCGTGCAGGAGCACTTGACTAGTGTATTGTTTGTTTTCATTAGTCCGCGCATGCGCAGTCTGGCCGTAGTAGAGAAATCAGGCATTTTGGGGGGGTATGTGGATGTGTGTTTGGGTTAGAGATGGGCTAATCACGGTTCGAATAGGTCGTGGAAGGTGTCAAAGTGAAGCATGTGTGGGTTAGAGTCAGAATGGTGTGTTTTTAAGTGCAAGTCGCGTTAATCTGCGCATGCGCAGTTGGTTGTAGTAAGTAAAGTGGCCATTTTGGGGCAGTACATGAAGGTATTTGGGGTCGAGATGGGCTATTCACGGTTCGGATGCGTCCTGGAAGGTGTCATCTTGTAGCTCTCGGGGTGTAGATCCCGATTTGAGGGCTGTTCATGTCACCTGTGAGGTCATCGGTGACGTCATCAGTACGAGTAGTAGCGAAAGGGGACATTTTGGGGCAGTGAAAGGAAGGTATTTGGTGCAGAGAGGGACCATCCTTGGTTCGAATGGGTCGTGGAGGGTGTCAAAGTGAAGCTTGTATGGGGTAGAGTCAGAATGGCGTGTTTTTGAATGCAAGTCGCGTCAATCTGCGCATGCGCAGTTGGTTGTAGTAAGTAAAGTGGCCATTTTGGGGCAGTACATGAAGGTGTTTGTGGTAGAGAGGGACCATCCTTGGTCCGACTGCATCGTGTGAGGTGTGATTTTGTTGCTCTCGGGGTGTACATTCCGATTTGAGGGATGTCCGCGTCATCTGTGACGTCATCGGTGACGTCATCGGTACGAGTAGTAGCGAAAGTGGACATTTTCGGGCAGTACATGAAGGTATTTGGGGTCGAGATGGGCTATTCACGGTTCGAATGCGTCCCGGAAGGTGTCATCTTGTAGTTCTCGGGGTGTACATTCCGATTTGAGGGATGTCCGCGTCATCTGTGACGTCATTGATGACGTCATCGGTACGAGTAGTAGCGAAAGTGGACATTTTGGGGCAGTACATGAAGGTATTTGGGGTAGGGATGCTTCATCCTCAGTCCGAATGCGTCGTGTGGGGCGTCATTTTGTAGCTCTCGAGGTGTACATTCCGAGTTGAGGCATGTCCGAAGCATCTGTGACGTCATTGTTGACGTCATCAGTAGGAGTAGTAGCGAAAGTGGATATTTTGGGGCAGTGAAGGAAGGTATATCGGAGTAGAGAGGAACCATCCTTGGTCCGAATGCGTCCTGAGAGGTGTCATGTTGTAGCTCTCGGGGTGTACATTCCGAGTTGAGGGATATCCACAGCATCTGTGGCGTCATTGGTGACGTCATCAGTACGAGTAGTAGCGAAAGTGGGCATTTTTTAGCAGTGAAGGATGTTATTTGGTGTAGAGATGGACCATCCGCGGTGCGAATGCGTCGTGTGAGGTGTCATCTTGTAGCAACGCCCACCAAAGCCATTCTTAATGCTTCAACGCCCTGGTGAAATAGCTCAGAAGCTCTGATATTCCATGGAATTGTCACTAATTCTTTGAAATGCAGTGACGCCCTCGACGCCCGTCGTTACGCTTTAACACTCTAACATAACACTATGATATAGACCGGAGAGAGAACAACAACAACAACAACAACAACAAGGATGACACATGAGAGAACAACAACAACAATAAGTTTTTTTTCATATAGTTTATTCTCCCAATGTTACATCATACCCACGCTGGGGGAGCCGCGTTGGGTATATTTACAATTCAAGAAGATTCTTGTCCAATCAGAGGCCACCATTTGCATGTTTCATATTCGTTCCTGTCCGTTAGATGTATTCTTGTCCAATCAGAAGTCTCCATTTCAGAAAGTTCCATCTTCGGCCATGTTCGCTTCGAACCGTTTATTCTAATCATCGTCGGGCAGCCCAGGATACCGTTGAGGCAACATATCCTCAGATAGTTACTTGTGCATTCTGAGTATCTATCAGTGCATGGGTGAATACATTCACCCGATGGGTTGGTCGGTCAGCTTGGTCACGAAGAACGTAACATTGGTCACACTGTCCACTGTCCACTTGGTGTTGGGGCGTTGTTGTTGGGCCCATTCCAAGGGATCCACGGTGTTCAGTTTCTCCAGCATCGTCTCTAGCGACACTCGGTTAATGATGGTAAACGGTTGGTCAAATACCCGGATGTTACTGCTCGGGTAAAAGTATCGGACTTGATCTGTCTCCTTATGCTGCAGCACATAACCAAACGCCAGATTTAATTTGAAGGACGTTGCTTGGTCATTGAAGATGGCTTCCACGTATCTACGTAGACGGGCGAGGTCGGTCAGTCGAAAATTGTAGATATCTTGAATAGGGCGATGACGGTGGAAACAGTGCCGTATCATGGTCCAATGGCGCCGATAGATGTCACTCACTGGATGGGCGCCCTGTAAGAGATCGCTAGGAACATTTATGGGCTCGTCCAGAAAATGTTCGATGTTATCAGGCATATGACTCGAAACCGTAACGGTGGGGTCCGGCTGGATATCCAGGCTCTTCTGAACTGTGGGTATAGACGGGCTCTCCTTCATCGCATCACCAGTGGCATTCGTCTCCCCGGGCTCATCTTCACTAGGTCTGACCTTCCGCGGCTCCTCTTCAGTAGGAAGTTGTCGCACATGCCATGGTACCGGGGCATGAATCAACCGTTGGTGTCGCAGCAACTGACTGCGTCGTTTGAAGAGTTGACCACAACCGTTACATTGTTCCGTCGCGCCCTCGTGGAATGAGCGTTCGTGGCACAGTAAATGATCCTCCCGATTGAATGACCGTGCGCAGGTTGTACAAGTATACCGAACATTGTTGTGTGTGGAAGCCTCGTGGCGTCGTAAATTATCTAGACGAGTAAACAGCTTCTGGCAAGTTGTGCAAGTGAACATCTTGGTGGTTGACAGAGTGTCTGATGAAACGTCCAGGCCGCTTCCCTTTTATAGCACGCTAGCTGGTGATCTATTTTTAGCACACTCAGTTCAACTATCCCCAAGTCGAGGGCCGAGCCGTGACATCTTCGGTAACCTCCGTGTCTCTTCGGTCATCTCCGTAACGTCAACGATCAACATGTAGACATATAGAGTATGTACGGCATGTTATGGTATTCATCAGTGCATGAGTGACGCATTCAGCCGATGGGGGTGGTCGGTTAGCTTGGTAACGAAAAACGTAACATTGGTCACACTCTCCACTGTCCACTTGGTGTTGGGGCATTGTTGTTGGGCCCATTCCAAGGGATCCACAGTGTCGAGTTTCTCCAGCATTGCCTCTAGCGACGCCCGGTTAATGATGGTAAACGGTTCGTCAAATACCCGGATGTTACTGCTCGGGTAAAAATATCGGGCTGCTTGGTCTGTGTCCTTATGCTGCAGCACGTAACCAAACGCCAGATTCAGCTTGAAGGCCGTAGTTTGATCGTTGAAGATGGCTTTCACGTAGCTGCGTAGGCGGGTGAGGTTGGTCAGTCGGAAATTGTAGATATCTTGAATGGGGCGATGACGGTAGAAACAGTGCCGGATCATGCGCCAATGGCGCCGATAGATGTCACTCACTGGATGGTGTTCGTGTAACAGATCGCTAGGAACATGTATGGGTTCGTCCACGAAGTGTACTTTGCTCTCCTCGTCGTGCAAAATCTGGCCCAATGTCTTGTCGTCGGAATTTGACTGCTGAATTAGGGCGACATCATCATCTTCAACCCTCGTGCGATGGGTGGGAGTTCCCGCTTTCTCGATACTGGTGCCTACGGACTCTTCTACCTGCAGACGTGGCTGCAGAACAGGGTGTCGTGTGCGTTGGTGTCGCAGCAACTGACTGGTCAGTTTGAAAATCCGACCACATTCTTCGCATGGACGCTTGGGTACTTCATGGCGTGCACGTGTGTGGCGCTGTAAATGATCTGGGCGCTGAAACGACAGTGTACATATCGTACAGCTATGCCGGGCGGTTCCTTCGTGCTTGGTAGCCTCATGGCGGCGCAAGTCGTGCAGACGAGTGAATGCTTGCGAGCACGTAGTACAAGTGAACATCTTGGTGGTTGACAGAGTGTCTGATGAAACGACCAGGCCGCTTCCCTTTTATAGCACGCTAGCTGGTGATCTATTTTCAGCACACTCAAACGAACCCCCACAAACAGGTCAGTACCATCTCCTTCCCTTCAATTCACATCGAAAGTGACGTCATACCCCAACATGTCTAGACATGATCCGACAACATGAAAAGGATGCAGGTCAAGTGCACTCAATGACCTGTTGTACAAACGACCTTATATGGCCACTCACTCACTCATGTGTGTGTGTGTGTGTGTGTCTGTTTACCGGTGTGTTTGCGTCTGTGTGTATGTGTCTGTGTGTGTGTGTGCATGCATGTGTGTGTGACCAATACATATGGACTGATGATGGACACATGTTCATTCCTATATTTAAAGACTCTACCACCACCACCACACACACACTACCACCGACTCCACCAACACCACCCCCGCACACCACCAACACCACCACCAACGCCTCCATCAACGCCACCAACGCCACCATCAACGCCACCAACGCCACCACCAACGCCACCACCGGGACCCCGGCGCGCAAAGGTTTCCACCGCACGGTGGAAACCTTTACACCGCGCGCGCCGGGGTCAAAGGTCAATTCCGGCCACCACCACCACCACCACCACCACCGGGCGTTGACGCCCGGTGGTGGCGTTGGTGGTGGCGTTGGTGGCGTTGATGGTGGCTTTGGTGGCGTTGATGGAGGCGTTGGTGGTGGTGTTGGTGGTGTGCTGGGGTGGTGTTGGTGGAGTCGGTGGTAGTGTGTGTGTGGTGGTGGTGGTAGAGTCTTTAAATATAGGAATGAACATGTGTCCATCATCAGTCCATATGTATTGGTCACACACACATGCATGCACACACACACAGACACATACACACAGACGCAGACACACAGGTAAACAGACAGACACACACACACACACACACACACACACACAGACATGAGTGAGTGAGTGGTCATATAAGGTCGTGTGTACACCAGGTCATTGAGTGCACTTGACCTGCATCCTTTTCATGTTGTCGGATCATGTTTAGACATGTTGGGGTATGACGTCACTTTCGATGTGAATTGAAGGAAAGGAGATGGTACTGACCTGTTTGTGGGGTTCGTTTGACCGTGCTAAAAATAGGTCACCAGCTAGCGTGCTATAAAAGGGAAGCGGCCTGGTCGTTTCGTCAGACACTCTGTCAACCACCAAGATGTTCACTTGTACTACGTGCTCGAAAGCATTCACTCGTCTGCACGACTTGCGCCGCCATGAGGCTACCAAGCACGAAGGAACCGCCCGGCATGGCTGTACGATATGTACACTGTCGTTTCAGCGCCCAGATCATTTACAGCGCCACACACGTGCACGCCATGAAGTACCCAAGCGTCCATGCGAAGAATGTGGTCGGATTTTCAAACTGACCAGTCAGTTGCTGCGACACCAACGCACACGACACCCTGTTCTGCAGCCACGTCTGCGGGTAGAAGAGTCCGTAGACACCAGTATCGAGAAAGCGGGAACTCCCACCCATCGCACGAGGGTTGAAGATGATGATGTCGCCCTAATTCAACAGTCAAATTCCGACGACAAGACATTGGGCCAGATTTTGCACGACGAGGAGAGCAAAGTACACTTCGTGGGCGAACCCATACATGTTCCTAGCGATCTGTTACACGAACACCATCCAGTGAGTGACATCTATCGGCGCCATTGGCACATGATCCGGCACTGTTTCTACCGTCATCGCCCCATTCAAGATATCTACAATTTCCGACTGACCAACTTCACCCGCCTACGCAGCTACGTAAAAGCCATCTTCAACGATCAAACTACGGCCTTCAAGTTGAATCTGGCGTTTGGTTATGTGCTGCAGCATAAGGACACAGACCAAGCAGCCCGATATTTTTACCCGAGCAGTAACATCCGGGTATTTGACCAACCGTTTACCATCATTAACCGGGCGTCACTAGAGACGATGCTGGAGAACCTGGCCACCGTGGATCCCTTGGAATGGGCCCAACAACAACGCCCCAACACCAAGTGGATAGTGGAGAGGGTAACCAATGTTACGTTTTTCGTTACCAAGCTGACCGACCACCCCCATCGGCTGAATGCGTCACTCATGCACTGATGAATACCATAACATGCCGCACATACTCTATATGTCTACATGTTGATCGTTGACGTTACGGAGATGACCGAAGAGACACGGAGGTTACCGAAGATGTCACGGCTCGGCCCTCGACTTGGGGATAGTTGAACTGAGTGTGCTAAAAATAGATCACCAGCTAGCGTTCTATAAAAGGGAAGCGGCCTGGCTGTTTCATCAGACACTCTGTCAACCACCAAGATGTTCACTTGCACAACTTGCCAGAAGCTGTTTACTCGTCTAGATAATTTACGACGCCACGAGGCTTCCACACACAACAATGCTCGGTATACTTGTACAACCTGCGCACGGTCATTCAATCGGGAGGAACATTTACTGTGCCACGAACGCTCATTCCACGAGGGCGCGACGGAACAATGTAACGGTTGTGGTCAACTCTTCCAACGACGCAGTCAGTTGCTGCGACACCAACGGTTGATTCATGCCCCGGTACCATGGCATGTGCGACAACTACCTACTGAAGAGGAGCCGCGGAAGGTCAGACCTAGTGAAGATGAGCCCGGGGAGACGAATTCCACTGGTGATGCGATGAAGGAGAGCCCGTCTATACCCACAGTTCAGAAGAGCCTGGATATCCAGCCGGACCCCACCGTTACGGTTTCGAGTCATATGCCTGATAACATCGAACATTTTCTGGACGAGCCCATAAATGTTCCTAGCGATGTCTTACAGGGCACCCATCCAGTGAGTGACATCTATCGGCGCCATTGGACCATGATACGGCACTGTTTCCACCGTCATCGGCCTATTCAAGATATCTACAATTTTCGACTGACCGACCTCGCCCGTCTACGCAGCTACGTGGAAGCCATCTTCAATGACCAAGCAACGTCCTTCAAATTAAATCTGGCGTTTGGTTATGTGCTGCGGCATAAGGAGACAGATCAAGTCCGATACTTTTACCCGAGCAGTAACATCCGGGTATTTGACCAACCGTTTACCATCATTAACCGGGCGTCGCTAGAGACGATGCTGGAGAACCTGGCCACCGTGGATCTCTTGGAATGGGCCCAACAACAACGCCCCAACACCAAGTGGATAGTGGAGAGGGTAACCAATGTTACGTTCTTCGTGGTTAAACTGACCACCACCCCCATCGGATGAAAGTATTCACCCATGCACTGATAGATTCTCAGAATGCGCAAACAACTATCTGAGGATATGTTGCCTCAACGGTATCCTGGCCTGACCGACGGTGATTAGAATAAACGGTTCAGAGCGAACATGGCCGAAGATGGAACTTTCTGAAATGTAGACTTCTGATTGGACAAGAATACATCTAACGGACAGGAACGAATATAAAACATGCAAATGGTGGCCTCAAGAATCTTCTTGAATTGTAAATATACCCAACGCGGCTCCCCCAGCGTGGGTATGATGTAACATTGGGGAGAATAAACTATATGAAAAAAAACTTCTTGTTGTTGTTGTTCTCTCATGTGTTATCCTTGTTGTTGTTGCTGTTGTTGTTGTTCTCTCTCCGGTCTATATCATAGTGTTATGTTAGAGTGTTAAGGTGTAACGACGGGCGTCGAGGGCGTCACTGCATTTCGAAGAATTAGTGACAATTCCATGGAATATCAGAGCTTCTGAGCTATTTCACCTGGGCGTTGAAGCATTAAGAATGGCTTTGGTGGGCGTTGCTACAAGATGACACCTCACACGACGCATTCGGACCAAGGATGGTCCATCTCTACACCAAATACCATCCTTCACTGCCCCAAAATGCCCACTTTCGCTACTACTCCTACTGATGACGTCACCAAGGACGTCACAGATGCTGTGGACAGCCCTCAAATCGAGGTCTGCACGCCGAGAACTACAAGATGACACCCCACACGACGCATTCGGACTGAGGATGGTCCCTCTCTACTCCGAATACCTTCCTTCACTGCCCCAAAATGCACACTTTCGCTACTACTCCTACTGATGACGTCACCAATGACGTCACAGATGCTGTGGACAGCCCTCAAATCGAGGTCTGCACGCCGAGAGTTACAAAATGACACCCCACACGACGCATTCGGACCAAGGATGGTCCCTCTCTATCCCAAACACCTACCTGCATTGCCCCAAAATGGCCACTTTACTTACTACAACCAACTGCGCATGCGCAGATTGACGCGACTTGCATTGAAAAACACGCCATTCTGACTCTACCCCACACAAGCTTCACTTTGACACCCTCCACGACCCATTCGAACCAAGGATGGTGCCTCTCTATCCCAAACACACCCCTACATAGCACCCAAAATACCCCCTTTCGCTACTACTCGTACTGATGACGTTACCGATGACGTCACAGATGAAACGAACATCCCTAAAATGGAGATGTACACCCCGAGAGCTACAACATGACACCTTACACGACGCATTCGAACCGTGAATAGCCCATCTCTACACCAAATACCTTCATGTACTGCCCGAAAATGGCCACTTTCGCTACTACTCGTACCGATGACGTCACCGATGACGTCACAGATGACGTGAACAGCCCTTAAATCGGAATGTACACCCCGAGAACTACAAGATGACACCTCACACGATGCATTCGGACAAAGGATGGTCCATCTCGACCCCAAATACCTTCATGTACTGCCCCAAAATGGCCACTTTACTTACTACGATCAACTGCGCATGCGCAGATTGACGCGACTTGCATTCAAAAACACACCATTCTGACCCTACCCCACACAAGCTTCACTTTGACACCTCACACGACCCATTCGAACCAAGGATGGTGCCTCTCTACCCCAAACACACCCCTACATAGCACCCAAAATACCCCCTTTCGCTACTACTCGTACTGATGACGTCACCGATGATGTCACAGATGACGCGGACATCCCTTAAATCGGAATGTACACCCCGAGAACTACAAGATGACACCTTCCAGGACGCATTCGAACCGTGAATAGCCCATCTCGACCCCAAATACCTTCCATGTACTGCCCGAAAATGGCCACTTTCGCTACTACTCGTACCGATGACGTCACCGATGACGTCACAGATGACGCGAACATCCCTCAAATCGGAATGTACACCCCGAGAACTACAAGATGACACCTTCCAGGACGCATTCGAACCGTGAATAGCCCATCTCGACCCCAAACACACCCCTACATAGCACCCAAAATGCCTGTTTTCTATACTACGGGCCAGGCTGCGCATGCGCAGACTATTGAACACGGACGAATCATTAGTGTAGTCAAGTGCTCCTCCACGAGAGCTTCAAAATAAGACCTCACTCGACCCCATTGGACCATTAGGGACTCACCTAGACTCCAACATGTCCACCCCGTATGGGCCTATACACCCATAGCCATGCAGTATAGGCCTATGGGCCTACCCAGGCCTCGGTGACTTTTTTCAAAAATTTCACCGATTCGCTCCGCAACACTTCCTATTGTGTTCTAAATGACGAGACGAGTAAAACGAGACCCCACAACCCTACCGCAAATGTATAGAAGTACGTTTCCCAGGGGGACAAACATTGATCCTATACCCCAGTATGGAACTATATGGGGCTATATCGTACTTTTTCAAAAATTTCACCGATTCGCACGGGGACACTTCCTATCATGTTCTAAATGACGAGACGAGTAAAACGAGACCCCACAACCCTACCGCAAATGTATAGAAGTACGTTTCCCAGGGGGACAAACATTGATCCTATACCCCAGTATGGGACTATATGGGGCTCGGTGACTTTTTTCAAAAATTTCACCGATTCGCACGGGGACACTTCTTATCATGTTCTAAATGACGAGACGAGTAAAACGAGACCCCACACCCCTACCGCAAATGTATAGAAGTACGTTTCCCAGGATGGTCCTATACCCCCCATACCCCATATAGGCATTTTCCCGTAATTTAGGATAAAGTCCGCGTTCCGTATTTTTTCAGGAAAAATTTTACATGCACCCACCCATGCTTGAAATATACTTCACTTTGATACCTCATACAACTTCATCGGCCCATTAGGGGCTCCCCTAGCTCCAAAACGTCTAGCAGGACCCATACAAGGTCCAGTTTTCGACACTAGGTGACCACATCCCGACGAAATGGCCAGTTTTCGACACCGGATGTGCCGCCATCTTGAACATACGTGCCGCCATCTTGGATATGGCCCATAATGCACCGGGTCAAAATACTCGCTTCTGATTGGCTGAGAGCTCTGTGACGGATTTGAAATACTCGCTTCTGATTGGACGAGAGCTCCGCATTGCGTCTGCGCATGCGCAGAATGATATTCCTACCGCACACCCAACCCATCAGATGCCCCTTCACGAATGCTTCACATGGATACCTCATACAACTCCATCGGTCCATTAGGGGCTCCCCTAGATACCAAAACGTCTATTTCCATACCCTTGGGCCACCGCGCATGCGCAGAATGCCGATAGTTCAACCCCATACCCAGCCCATTAGATGCCCCTTCACGAATGCTTCACTTTGATACCTCACTCGATCCCATTGGACCATTTGTGGCTCCCCTAGCTCCAACACGGCTATTTCCATACCCTTGGGCCACCGCGCATGCGCAGAATGTCGCTATTTCAACCCACTAGTCGAGTCAGATGCCCCTTCACATAAGCTTCACTTTGATACCTCACTCGACCCCATCGGACCATTATTGGCTTCGCTAGCTCCAACACGTCTATTTTCATACCCTCGGGCCATCGCGCATGCGCAGAATGGCGATATTTCAACCCCACACCCAGTCCATCAGAGGCTCCCTCACCTAGGCTTCACTTTAATACCTCACTCGATCCCATTGGACCATCAGGGGCTCCCCTAGCTCCAACACGGCTATTTCGATACCCTTCGGCCACCGCGCATGCGCAGAATGCCGCTATTTCAATCCCACACCCAGCCCATTAGATGCCCCTTCACCTAAGCTTCACTTTGATACCTCACTCGACCCCATTGGTCCATTTGTGGCTCCCCTAGCTCCAACACGGCTATTTCCATATCCTTAGGCCACACGAGTTGTCTCCCTTGCGTCAATGTGTGCAGATGGCGCTACTGTCGACGCCGTGATATGGAAAGGGCATCCCCACACCATCCTGGAGCCGCCATTTTGTTTGTTGTTTTCTTGCGGAGATACACGGGACAATAAACACTCGACCCTAGGGTGGTACAGATGCTAGACTGATCCTATTAGAATGGTACAACACCTATAGATTATGTTTATTATTATTATATGGCTTAGAGGGTTTTTTGAGGGTAATGTGAGGGTTTTTTCTCCCCGTAACGTCCCCACCGCCTCGTTTGCTCCCTTGCGCCGTCTAAAAACACCGCCATTTTACAAGTAATTAATTAAAATTAATTAATTAATTAATTAATTAATTTATTTCCCATCCTCCGTATGGCAGAACTGTACAACCCAGAACAAGTCTAGACATGCCTTGATCACGTGATCGTCATTGGGAAACCCCCACTGGGGAATCCCCTCCTGTGACCTCCCGGTTCGGCCACACTCCGCCACAAAATATGCTGCGCACGCATCAAAAGGGGACCTGTAATGCCGTTATACTACTACTTATGTCCAATTATATTTTGACGCTACGGGAGTTAATGTACTGTCCAATCGTATTGTGAAACTACTGAAGTTAACTGCCCAGCCTTATTGTGAAACTACTGGAGTTAGAGTTCCAGAAATGTTCTTTCAATTTTATTGTACAACTACTGGAGTTAGGCGTTCCAGAAATTTACTATCCAATCACGTGAAACTACTGAAGTTAGGGCGGTAGCGTCCCGCCTTATTGTGAAACTACTGGAGTTAGAGTTCTAGAAATGTACTGGCCAACCTAATTTGTGACACTACGGGAGTTAGAGGTTCACAAATTTACTGTCCAATCTTATTATAGTACAGCAGATATGTGAAGAACGTGTGCCTTTGATGATAGAAGCATGAAACTTGGCACACTGTTAGAATATACCGCCATTTAGATTTTTGGCTATAGGGCCATCACACATTTGCCCTCTGGTGGCCATTTTCCAAGATGGCCGACGTCGGATGATATAGCACATTTAGATATGCTAGATCAAGTCCATTGTGTGTACAGGAAATTTGATTTATTTGTATTATGCACCTCATATCAGCAGTTTATGTGACCTTACAATGGTACGGCCATCACACATTTGCCCTGTGGCGGCCATTTTCCAAAATGGCCACCACTGGATGTTATGATGTTATAGTATATTAGATATGGTCCATTGTGAGGGCAGGAAACCTGATTTATTAGTATTATGCAGCTCATATCAGTAGTTTGCATAACCATACAATGGTAGATATTGACATTCGTTTTTGGCGTAATCAAGGAGCATTGATGCTAGTTTAAATGACGGAACATCATCCAAACTTACTGGAGCAATTACCTTTCCGTTCCATACAATGAAACCATTTCAGTTCAAGATATGGCTGCGTGTGAGCAAACATCAATCCAGTGAAGGTACTCGTTACATGTATGATTCAGGTTTGACAAGTCAGTGTGACCTAATTCATTTCCCAGCCAATATTCAGCCAACGTCTTCAGCCAATATCACTTGTCAGTCCGTGCAAAGTCCACCACAGAGACAAAGAGCTGTGCACTGCAAAAGCGGCCTTGGGACGCTGCAGACCTTCTTGCATACACAAGGTATGAGTTCCCGACAAGATTGGGTGGCTTCTGGTAGGGTTGTCTAGCATGTTTCCCAACAACCTTCGACCTTGTTTCACTCCCATTCGCTTGGAGATGAAAGCGCTGGAGCTGCGATCATCATCTGGGCCCAGCCGTGACCAGCCTGGTAGGCAGCCCTCTTGATGTGCTGGGTAAGTGCAGCCCGTGTGGGATGCAGACTGTCAATTGCTCTGCCTTTCTGTGTAAACAGCTGCTTCCTTGCCTCGTTGACATACTCCTGGCTACTGGTGCTGTCGTACAGCAGGACAACAAATCCCTCCATTGACCCTAGCCATTGCTCTATGGATTGTGGGCTTGGCCCCGCAACCAAGGCACAGAATGCTGGGATGACATCTCCGTATGTGTTCCAGGTCTCCCATGCTGTCATCTTGCCCCTGCTTCCAAAACAGGACACCGTGTCGCACCCAGTGAAGGCGTGAAACATCGGCAATGCGGCACACCGATCAGGACCAAGTGCTTTGGCTATCTCATGAGCGGCAAGGAAACGGAACTTCTTTCCAACACCAAAGGCAACCCACAGTTCAAAAATCCCAAGGCGCTGGGCCGATGTTACGGCCACAACTACAACATCGGTGTCATCTGTGCGTATTGCCACTTTGTTGTGCCCTTGTCTCGCGGCATCGAGCAGGATGCGAGTATCGGCCTCTTCATTGGAGCAGGGAGCCAGCCCCAAGATATCTTGGCGATTTGTGCAAAGCATATCAGTGTGGTGTGTGGTGTTGACCTGTTTGTCGGTGTCGATGCCCAATATATTCGTTGCCAGGAAGGAGAACATTTGTTTTCATTTATTCGGTGAAACTCGTGTCAATTTCCAGGAACTGCACTCGACACGTCTCCTAACCCCTTTTCCTCTCTTAGTACGAGTGTGAGCCTTCAAGCTTTCAGGCATATACAGATCCCAGACGATGTCTAATCTGGTTACTTGCTGAAGCTGTGATGTATGGCAGGAAAACACCAGTGGCATAATCCTGGAACGTTTTCGCAGTCCCCGGTCGCAGTTTGTTGACAGTGGCAGCACCATCAAGAATGCTGACCTCCACTGTGGGACTGCAGACATTTTCTTTCACAAGAGTAAGATCTTCCAAGCGACGCAACAAGTCCGACTTTATCCCGGTTCTCATCATCACAGCCTTTGCTGTACTCGGTGTAGGCCTTCTCCAGCAGTTGAAGCAAAGTAATGTCACTGGAAGACTGGCGTATTCAAAGAGCAGATGCGTGTTCCCAGTTCTTATTCTGGCCCATGATCCTGCAGCTAGAGCTGCATGTGCTGATCTGTGTGAGAGCAATACGAGAGGAAGACTTCCAGCTCTACGTAGCTGCCTTGACCATGAATGTTTCTTGGTTCTTCGCTTTGAACCATACCCACTATGCCAGATGGATACCTTCCTGGCAACGAATGTAGTAGGCATCGATATCGACAAACAGGTCAACACCATGCACCACACTGATGTGCTTGGCAAAAATCGCCAAGATGTCTCGGGTTTGGCTGCCTGCTCCCATGACTTCACCTTGAAGATGCCGTGAGACAAGGGCACAACAAAGTGTCAATACACACAGTAGACGCCGATGTTGTAGTTTTGGCCGTTAACATCGGCCCGGCACCTTGAAATTTCTGAACTGTGGGTTGCCTTTGGTGTTGGAATGAAGTTCCGTCTCCTTGCCGCTCATGAGATAGCCAGAGCACTTGGTCCTGATCGGTGTGTAGCATTGCCGATGTTCCACGCATTCACTAGGTGCGACACGTTGTCCTTTTTTTGAGGCAGGGGCAAGAAGACTGCATGGGAGACCTGGAACACATACAAAGATGTCCCCCCAGCATTCTGTGCCTTGGTTGCTAGGCCAAGCCACAATCCATAGAGCAATGGCTAAGACTACTGGAACGATTTGTTGTTCTGCTGTACGACCGTACCAGTAGCCAGGAGTATGTCAACGAGTGCAAGGAAGCAGCTGTTCACTCGGAAAGGTTCCATCTCCAAGCGAATGGTGGTAAAACAAGGTCGAGGGTGGTTGGGAAATATGCTGGACAACCCTACCAGAAGCCACGCAAGCTTGTCGGGAACTCATTCGTTGTGGAAGCAAGAACGGCAGCAGTGGACGATGCAAGTGTCGGAAGGCCGCTCTGCAGTCTCTGCGGTGGACTTTGCACGGACAGACAGATAATATTGGCTGAAGACGTATGGGAAATGAATTAGGTCACACTGACTTGTCAAACCTGAATCATACATGTAAAGAGTACCTTCACGGGATTGGGGTTTGCTCACACGCAGCCATATCTTGAACTGTAATGGTTTCATTGTATTGAACGGAAAGGTTAATGCTGCAGTAAGTTTGGATGATGTTCCGTCATTTAACTCCCTCCGTACCGACATTTTTAACTGTTCCAAGCTGGTATCAACACTGTCATGAACCTGAATGAAGGGAAGATATACTTATCATCGCTTACGCAGTTTCAAAGACGATACTTCAAGCTTTAGAACAATGTATAATATTATTAAAATATTTGTCTAGAATTTCTGCATTTCTGTATGGCAATGACAAGCAATTATTGAACTATATTTCTGTCGGTAATTGTACCGATACGGTACAGAGAGGGTTAAGCTAGCATCAATGCTTCTTCATTATCCCCAAAACGAAAGTCAATATCTACCATTGTATGGTTATGCAAACTACTGATATGAGCTGCATAATACTAATAAATCAGGTTTCCTACCCTCACAATGGACTATATCTAATATACTAGAACAGCAAGTGGAGGCCATTTTGGAAAATGGCCGCCACAGGGCAAATGTGTGATGGCCGTACCATTGTAGGGTTACATAAACTACTGATATGATGTGCATAATACAAATAAATCAGGTTTCCTGTACACACAATGGACTTGATCTACCATATCTAATATACTATAACATCCGGTGGCGACCATCTAGGAAAATGGCTACCAGAGGGCAAATGTGTGATAGCCTATAGCCAAAAATCTAAATGGAGGTATATTCTAACAGTGTGCCAAATTTCATGCTTCTATCATCAAAGGCACAATTCGACCAAATTTTTCACATATCTGCTGTACTATTATGGAACTACTGGAGTTAGAGTTCCAGAAATGCATTGAAATTAGAGTTCTATAAATGTACTATCCAATCGTATTGTGCAACTACTAAAGTTAACTGTCCAATCTTATTGTGAAACTGCTGGAATTACAGTTCCAGAAAGGTACTGTCTAATCCTTGCGTGAAACTACGGGAGATCCAGAAATTTACTGTGCAATCTTATTGTTAAACTATTCAAGTTAGAGTTCCAGAAATGTACCATCCAATCTTATTGCGTAACTACTGAAGTTAGAATTGCAGAAATTTACTGTTCAATTTTTATTCCTACAAGGGACAATTTTTTATACACACACATATAATTATAAGGTTGTAAGCAACCGTCGAATTGCATCGGTATAGAATAGTCAGGAACGACTTTTCCAGCTTCTAACATTAACAACTAAATGCTATGTGTATATTCTTTAGCTTAGCACGTGTAAATTATGCGTTCACTCTGATGATGAGAGCAGTTGCTTTCAAAAGGTCATGGATATACCATTGTTTTATAGTGAAAGTCGTTTTATGTTGCTGTTGTTGTTGTTCTTGTGCACGATTGGACTTATTTATCAATGGTTGTGCAGAACAGTGTAAGATACTTAACATTAGGGTGTAGACCACACAAACAAACCCCTCAGTTCTCGAGGTGGGATAGGAAGAGGGATGTTCATCGACTAGCAGTCTAGTTGTGGCCGTAGGAGGAGGAGGAGGGGGGGGACATTCATGGACCAAGAATATAGTTGTTGCAGTAGGAGGAGGAGGACGGACGTTCATGGACGAATAGTATAGTTGTAGCAGTAGGAGGAGGAGTATGGGCGTTCCTGAGCCAATAATCTGGTTGTAGCAGGAGGAAGTTGGAAGAGTGACGTCCATGCACCAGTGACCTAGTTGTAGCAGGAGGAGAAGGGTCATTCCTTCACGACAAGCATTTGCAGTATTTTTTTCTTGAAGTTTTATGATATAGTCATGTCAGTTACGCCAGTCTGATGTTCGTCCCATTTTCCATACTTGTATCTTTTGAATACTTGGGTTTATCAGATAGGTCAGTTTGGTCTCTCTCTCCTATTCTATGCTTCGGAAAGACACGGCAGATCAGTTGGTATTTCTCTCTAAAATTGCTTGGAGACAGAAGCCGTATTGAGTAGTCCTGCGCTTGGGTAAACAAAATATTATTTCCCAAAATGTACTCTTGAATTCTCAGTCTTGCCAGTTACGCCAGTTTGATTTCCCTCCCAATTTGAATATTTTGGATTATGTTTGATAGTTCGGGTTTTGATGGAAGCAGATTGTGTTAGAACCACCTATATACTTCACTGATCTAGAAGAATTTAGAAAATGACATACCTTGCATAGGTCAAAATGCAATGGTCAAAATGAAACTGACCTATCTGCCACATAGAGTTGTCCCCCTTAGTCAGATGGAATATACATTCCAGTCATGCCAGAAATACCAGGTTGGTATTTCTCTCCGATTATGATTTGAGACCATATTGAGTAGTCCCCTTTTTTCTCTCCTGTTTTAAAAAAAAACTGCGAAAAAACCCTGAAGCGTATGCCACATCGACTTGTCCCCGATATTTAGAAGAAATGCATTTTCTAGTCAGGGACCATTCAAAATTTATCCTGAGGGGGGGGGGGCGGTGGAATTTGAGGGGGGGTCACCAGTAGTAGCGTCTACCCTGTTTGACGCTACTTTCACCCGGATGTAGAGGTCATTTGTGGAGGTCACGTGGAGGTCGGAGAGGTCAAGTGCAGTATAGTTCCGGCAGAATCACCAAAAAGCTACCTCCAACACAGGAGAGTTCCAATTGTTGCAGGGAATGTATTCATCCGCGGTGATGCGGTTTTGGCGGTGATGCGGTCGCGGAAAAAAGCTTCCGCGGAGAAAAAATAGTCCCTAGATAAAATGGTCCGATTGGGTCGAGTGAGGTATCAAAGTGAAGCATTCGTGAAGGGGCCTCTAATGGGCTGGGTGTGGGGTTGAAATATCGGCATTCTGCGCATGCGCGGTGGCCCAAGGGTATGGAAATAGACGTGTTGAGATGTAGGGGAGCCACTAATGGTCCAATGGGGTCATATGAGCTATCCATGTGAAGCATTCGTGAAGGGGCATCTGATGAGCTGGGTGTGGGGTTGACATATCGGCATTCTGCGCATGCGCGGTGGCCCAAGGGTATGAAAATAGACGTGCTGGAATGTAGGGGAGCCCCTACTGGTCCAATGGGGTCATATGAGTTATCCATGTGACGCATTCGTGAAGGGGCATCAGATGGGCTGGGTGTGGGGTTGACATATCGCCATTCTGCGCATGCGCGGTGGCCAAAGGGTATGTAAATAGACGTTTTGGAGCTAGGGAGTCCCTAGTGGGTCGATGGAGGCGTATGAGGTATCCATGTGAAGCATTGATGAAGGGGCATCTGACTGGACTAGCGGCTCGAGCGTTGTCACCATTCTGCGCATGGGCAGACAGGGAATTGTGGGAAAAGGGTATGGAAATAGACGTGTTGGGATCTAGGGGAGCCCCTAATGGTCCGATGGAGTTGTATGAGGTATCCATGTGAAGCCTAGGTGAAGGAGCATCCAGTCATGGGTGGGTGCATGTAAAATTTTTCCTGAAAAAAAAAAACGGAACACGGACTTTATCGAAAAATCCGAGAAAATACCTATATGGGGTATGGGGGGTATATAGGTCGCCGGGCTTAACGGGGCTTGCCTATCAATAGAGTTATCTCCCCCTAGTTCCAGGGTGTGTATATGTAAAAATTTTCCTGAAAAAATACGGAACACGGACTTTATTCTAAATTACGTGAAAATGCCTATATGGGGGATGGGGGGTATAGGGCCATCCTGGGAAACCTACTTCTCGACATTTGCGGTATAGGTTGTGGGGTCTCGTTTTCTTAGTCTCGTCAAGACAAACATGATAGGAAGTGTCCCGGAGCGAAACGGTGACATTTTTGGAAAAAGTCACCGAGACCCATATAGACCCATATAGTCCCATACTGGGGTATAGGACCAATGTTTGTCCCCCTGGGAAACCTACTTCTATACATTTGCGGTATAGGTTGTGGGGTCTCGTTTTCTTAGTCTCGTCATTTAGAACACGATAGGAAGTGTCCCGGAGCGAATCGGTGAAATTTTTGAAAAAAGTCACTGAGACCCATATAGACCCATATAGTCCCATACTGGGGTATAGGACCAATGTTTGTCCCACTGGGAAACCCACTTCTATACATTTGCAGTAGGGTTGTTTGGATTTGTTTTCTTAGTCTCGTCATTTAGAACACCATAGGAAGTGTCCCGGAGCGAAACGGTGAAATGTTTGAAAAAGTCACCGAGGCCTGGGTAGGCCCATAGGCCTATACTGCATGGCTATGGGTGTATAGGGCCATACGGGGTGGACATGTTGGAGTCTAGGTGAGTCCCTAATGGTCCAATGGGGTCGAGTGAGGTCTTATTTTGAATCTCTCGTGGAGGAGCACTTGACTACACTAATGGTTCGTCCGTGTTCAATAGTCTGCGCATGCACAGACTGGCCCGTAGTATAGAAAGCAGACATTTTTGGGTGTGTTTGGGTTAGAGATGGGCTATTCACGGTTCGAATGGGTCGTGTGAGGTATCCATGTGAAGCCTATGTGAGGGAGCTTCTGATGGCGTGGGTGTGGGGTTGAAATATCGTCATTCTGCGCATGCGCAGCCTGGCCGTAGTATGGAAATAGACGTTTTGGGGGTCTAGCCGAACCCCTCATGGGCCTATTGGGTCGAGTGAGGTATCCATGTGAAGGCTAGATGTGGGGGCTAGACTACTTATATATTCTGTATTATACAATCGGATAGCGGTTGTCGTGAATAACAACAAGTTCAGCAATGTTTATATAGTTTATTATCCCCAATGTTACATCATACACAGGCTGGGGGAGCCGCCCTGGGTATGTTTAGTATGTTCACAGCAAAACAAATTGAAATATCAAACACCATGTTTTATTATTTAACGCACCGTCACATTAGGTACAAGTGTTTACTGAGCTCAAGTCAACGATCAGCATGTAGACATAGAGAGTATGTGCGCCATCTTATGGTATTCATCAATGCGCGGGTGACGCATTCAACCGATGGCGGTGGTCGGTCAGCTTGGTAAGGAAAAACGTGACATTGGTTACCCTCTCTACCACCCATTGTATGTTGGGGCGTTGACGATGTGCCCATCTCAAGGGTTCCACGGTGTCCAGTATCTCCAGCATCGTCTCTAGTGACCTCCGGTTAATGATGGTGAACGGCTGGTCAGACACATAGATATTATTGCCGGGATAATAATACCGTAACTGGCCCGTCTTTTTGTGACGTAAGATGTACCCGAAAGCGACATTCAATTTGAAGGCCGTAGTTTGATCTTTGAAGATGGCTTCCACGTAGCTGCGTAGACGGGTGCGGTTGGTCAGTGGAAAATTGTAAATATCTTGAATAGGGCCATGAGGGTGGAAACAGTGCCGTGTCATGGACCAATGGCGCCGATCGATGTCACTCACTGGATGGTTGTCCTGTAAGAGATCGCCCAGAAAATGTTCGATGTTGTCAGGCGTATGACTCGAAACCGTAACGCTGGGGTCCGGCTGGATATCCAGGCTCTTCTGAACTGTGGGTATAGGCGGGCTCTCCTTCATCGCATCACCAGTGGCGTTCGTCTCCCCGGGCTTATCTTCACTGGGTCTGACCTTCCGCGGCTCCTCTTCAGTAGGAAGTTGTCGCTCATGCCATGGTACCGGGGCATGAATCAACCGTTGGTGTCGCAGCAACTGACTGCGTCGTTTGAAGAGTTGACCACAATCCTCGCATGGACGCTTGGGTGGCCCATGAATTGAACGTTCGTGGCGCAGTAACTGATCCTCCCGATTAAATGACCCTGCGCAGGTTATACAAGTATACCGTGCATCGTTGTGGGTGGAGGCCTCGTGGCGTCGAAAATTATCTAGACGAGTAAACTGCTTCTGACAAGTTGTGCAAGTGAACATCTTGGTGGAATCGCCCAGAAAATGTTCGATGTTGTCAGGCGTATGACTCTGTACCGGGGCATGAATCAAACGTTGGTGTCGCAGCAACTGACTGCGTCGTTTGAAGAGTTGACCACAATCCTCGCCTGGACGCTTGGGTGGCCCATGAATTGAACGTTCGTGGCGCAGTAAAGCATCTTCCCGATTAAATGACCGTGCGCAGGTTATACAAGTATACAGTCCAACGTTGTGGGTGGAGGCCTCGTGGCGTCGTAAATTATCTAAACGAGTAAACTGCTTCTGGCAAGTTGTGCAAATGAACATCTTGGTGGTTGACAGAGTGTCTGATGAAACGGCCAGGCCGCTTCCCTTTTATAGCACGCTAGCTGGTGATCTATTTTTAGCACACTCTACCCCCAAGTCGAGGATCGAGACTGGTGTACTGGTGTACGACTGAGCCGCATTGCGCGCGCGCATGAAGACCCTCATACATACCCCAATGCAGGCGCAGACGCGAAGTGCCCGGATGATAGACACGGACGTCACCGATCCGAAAAGACACGGACTTTACCAAAAAGACACGGACTTTACCGAAAAGACACGGACTTTACCAAAAAGACACGGACGTACCCGAAAAGACACGAAGGTGAACGCCATCGTGGGAAACCCCCACAGACAGGTCAGTACATGCATTCCTATGATGTTCACAGGTTATTCACGCATAATAAAAGGGTTGATCTGTAATCTATGTTGTTGTTGTTGCTCTCTTTTTTGGACTAACCCATCAGAATAGTACGTATAACGGACTACACCCGACGTCTAGGCGCGCATGTGTGACCTGGTCTATAAAACACGTCTCTCTGGATCCCACACCTTCATTTCTACGGTTGCAGAGCCCTGACGGAGATCCAGCCCTATGCGACGCGCATTTTACAGCATGCCACCGTGGTTAATTCACTCACGGGTTACCGAGCAGTGGTCCGGTCCATGTTTGTAGATGGCGACGACAACGAGGGGCGACGCCAGATCCTGAACGAGTTCACAGAAGCGGTCCTCGACAGAGTGCACTCGATGGAGAGGTGTGCCATCACTCACCACTACTGGACTATGACAGCCATCCTTGATGCTCGGGCTATGGACCACGAGCGCTCACGCCGGAACCAGCACCGGCTGGTTGGCCTCACAATAGTCTGTGCCCTATTGACCCTGGCGCTGTGGTATTGACAGTGGGACCTGACTATAAATACGAGGGTCAGACAGAGTGTATGTCATTCAACGATCGTCATTGGAGCAAGCACGTCACCAGTCCTACGAGCCATCCTTCCCCTTACACCCCAGGTGGGGTTACACGTCTATGAAGATAAAGTCACCCTCGTGGAAGACCGTGGGGATGTTTGCTGGTCGCCCGCTGAGACCGTATCGACGGTTACGCTACACCGTGACGGCTGGACCAAATTTAAACGGGTGTTGAGCGGCGAGCTCGATGGACACGTCATCCACATAGACAATGCCATCTACGTATACCGTGGACCCTTCTTCCCACGCCTGGACCGCTACCAAGACCTTACGCGAAGCTTCACCCTAGACCCCGATCTGTGGACAGCCTTCGAGAAAGTGGTGCCTATCGTGGACCAGCTGTTTACACCGGACGAGCGGTCATCAGACGAGTTGGAGTGGGCTCGTGCCCTGAGAGAATCGGCGGCAGAACCCAACGAACAACTGTCTAGCCATGAACCCGACCACGATGCCATTGATTACCCGGCTAGACTCAGTCAGCCCAGTGACATGACCACCTGATCCTTTGATCTCACGAGGTTCTCCCTATAAATACGAGAGACAGTCAAATCTGGTACCATTCACGTACTGACCATGACAGAGCATATGATACTGGCGTATCTTAGCTTGACCCCCGAGGTTTTCCTGCACGTGTATGCGGATCAGGTCGATATCATGGAGGAGGTGGGAGACATCTGTGATGCGGACCCTACACAACCGTGCCCGGCCCACATTCGTCTGTCCCGAGAGGGCTGGACCAAATTCAAACGGGTGTTGTCTGGTGAACTGGACGGCGACCTCATCCACATGTGTCACGATGTGTACATCCGACGCGGCCCTTTCTTTGCTCAATTGGCTCGGCTAGATGAGGGTACAGTGCATTTTACCCTTCACCCTGATCTATGGTCTGCATTGAAAGATGCCGTGGTAGATGGGGATCAAGTGCGTATCAAGCGGTCATCAGACGAGTTGGACTGGTCATTTACCATGGACACTGTGAAAGCCAATGAAGAAAATCAGAAAAGAAACTCCGGCCCAAGATATACCCGTTATAAATAAACGATAGAGCCAAGATCCAACATCATTTTGTCACCATGAAGCGCTGGGAGAAGGTGCTGGATAACTTATACTACAGTCCCGAGAGTCCGGCGGCCTATAGTGCATTGTCGGCTCTCTATCGAGCGGCCAAACCCCAGGGGATACAACGTGCCCAAGTCCGAGATTGGTTAAGAAAACAAGACACCTATACCTTACATCGAGCTGTCCGTCGCCATTTTCTACGGAACCGGGTCATCGTGGGAGGAATAGATGCCCGGTGGCAAGCGGATTTGGTCGATATGAGCGCCTTTGCCAAACACAACGATGGGAATCGGTATATCTTGACGTGCATCGATATCCTATCCAAGTATGCGTCGGTGGTACCCATCCGGCCGAAAACGGGGGCGAATCTCATAGCGGCGTTCAAAGACATCTTCAAGACCGGGCGCAAACCTTTGTATTTGCAAACCGACGAAGGCACGGAATTCCTCAACCGACCGTTCCAAGCCTTTCTCAAGAAACAGAAGGTGTTTTTCTTCCATACGTACAACGAGACCAAGGCTTCCGTGGTGGGAAGGTTCAACAGGACATTCAAAGGCCGCATGTATAAATATTTCACCTATAAGAATACAAGGCGGTACATCGATGTTCTCCCGAAACTTGTGAGTGGTTACAATCGAGCCTATCATCGGAGTATAGAGAGAGCCCCCATTACCGTGACCCAACGCAATGAAGCCCAAGTCCGGCGTGTCTTGTACCCCAGGCCAATCGCAGCGAACGACGAAGGCGGTGTACAAGGTCGGGGACCCTGTACGGATCAGTAAAGTCAAGGGCAAGTTCGAGAAAAGTTACTTGCCCAACTGGAGCGATGAGCACTTCCTGATTAAACGGCGCCTACCCCGACAGCAGCGAGTCTATGAACTGGAAGATCTTCAAGGGGAACCGTTGCTAGGGACGTTTTACGAGACGGAATTACAGCCTGTCGTAAAAACACAGCAAGACTACTACACGGTGGAGCAGATTTTGAAAACCGAACGTCGACGTGGCAAACTGTTTCATTTCGTCAAATGGCAAGGCTGGCCCAGTTCCTTCAATTCCTGGGTCGCTGCCAACCAGGTGAAACGACTATAAAGCCAGACACCACTGCCGTCATCCTTCATTCCACGTCCGACCACAGTGCTATGGACAAACAGCAGCTGCCTCTGAACACAGCGTCTCCCAAAACGCGCAAAGCGCAAGTGGGCTTTGTGGTGATATTGCTAACCCTGCTGAGTGTGTTGTACGGAGGTGTATTTTACGACGTAGCCTATGGCAGCACGTTACTTAACCAATTGAGAACACCAGCCACCAGTGAAACCGGTCTACAGGTAGTTCTGGATGATCTCATGGCGGAGACGGACAGTCGGGTCACCCAACTCTTTACCAAAGGCAGCCATCATCGACGGCTCAGCATCATCTACATTGTGCAGAATCTGTTCAGTAAAAACAAAGAACATCGGAACATCAGCTTAAATGCCCACTACCTGGTGGTCTTCAAAAACCCGAGAGATACCACTCAACTGCTGCACCTGGCGAGACAGATGTATCCCGGCCGCACACCGTTTGCGTTGGAAGCCTTTAAAGATGCCACAACCCCTCAACACGGGTATATGCTCTTCGACCTCAAGCAAGCCACCCCCGAACATCTTCGACTACGGACCGGCATCTTTCCCGGAGAGGCCCACCACGTGTACATGCAAAAATAATGTAAACACACCCACAGTGGCTCCCCCAGCTGGGGTCTGTGTGTTTGATGATGGGGATAATAAAAAGAATGAATACCACAGCAGAGTTGACTTTGTCTCTGTTCTTTGAAGTAGATAAAAAGAGCAGAGTTGTGGGTTCTAGCATTAGTTGTACATGATGTCTGCGCGAGTATGGAAGCACGCTCCCACGCTCCGTGTATTGAAGACGGCCCCACCCGAGTTGGTCCGAACCATTGTACGCGGTGCGGACCTTGACCTTGTACGCTGTCTGTGCGAGATCGGGTACAACCTGTTAAAAGGCAACGTACCACTGACTCCGGCTCAGAAGACCAAGTTGGCCAAGCATAAGACAGGTCTCCGAACCCTAGTCCACAAGCGGGTCCCTCAAACACAAAAGAAAAAGGTGTTACAGAAAGGCGGCTTTCTCGGGGCCATCTTAGCACCGTTGGCCGCTTCCGTGTTGGGTCCAGTATTGGGTGGACTCTTCGGCCGACAATGAACCGCACGAAAAAAATGGTGCTCGTCGAACCACGATTCCTTCAAAACCTCCAATCACCCTACCCTGTCCCACCTACGGTGAAGACCATAAACACCCTCGATGGAGAGATGCAACAGATCTTACAGAGACCGGGGTTAAGCGACAGTGAGAAAGTACAACGGTACAATGAGACGCTTCAACGGTACATGACGTTCATGGACCAATACAAAACCCTCTCTACGCCACCACCACCACCACCACCACCACCCCCACGTGACACACCGCCGACCTCAGCACCGCTCCAACAGCCGCCAATACCAGGGGTACCACCCACAGCCCCACAGTGGGTGGAAGACGAAGTCCTGAAGAGTGTACCTGCATCGTTCAAGAAACAAGCTGGCCTGGTATTACAACGGATGAAACAGAATCCTAACATGACTTGGAATGATAAAGGCGAACTCCTGGTACAGAATCAGGTGGTCCCGGGGACCCACATGACGGATTTAGTGAATGATCTGATGCGTCAACGCAGGTCGCACACGGATCCTCGAGGATGGGAGGTCTTCGCTCAAGGCTTGAAAGACATGCATGTACCACAGGAATTGGTGGGGAACCCCCACCGCTGGGCCTTTATGCAGCGAACCCAGCAATCGCCGAGTGGCCCACTACCTTCTTGGGAATCCAACTGGGAACCGGAGTCACCCCCCAAAACTCCACCACCACAACGGGCACCTTCTTTTCAGACCTTTAAAAAACCACCCTCGATCAGGACACCCCACATCTCCAGAACCGTGACACGTAGCAAGTCAACGCGACGAACACGACGCCGGACACAACCGCCCAAGGCCTGGAACACCTATTAAAACCAACAGCAGCAGCAGGACAGCTCAGTCGCCATGTTTTACCTCACCCTACCCAGTAACAGTTCGCTGGATGTGTTTCCTGACAACACCGTGGCCAAGTACGTGACCCAGTTACCGCAACCGTTGCATTTACCTGGACGATGGGAATGTGGCCTCGTGGATATCCAATACCCTTACTCGTGGTACAACGTGCGAGCCAATGAAATGTGGTACGAGGTGACCTACGAAGGCAAAAGACACCCGACTCACCCTCCCCGAAGGCCAATACGATACCCCCAAGGAGTTCATGGGTGGGCTGTCAAGACTGTTGCATTATAAGGCTCTACGGGAGGTCACGAATAGTTCAAAACCCATCAAATCCTTTCCCTTCAAGAATCACGTGGACTTCGATTACAACGCACATAACGACAAGGCACAGCTTATCGTCACCGCCAAGGCGAGTGTCGTACTGAGTCCTATCCTACAGCAAATGCTGGGTTTCGATCTAAAGACGTTCGCTGGTCCCACCGCCCACCAAGGCGAGATCCCGATGGATATGAAGTCGGGTATGTACGGACTCTAAGTCTACTCGGACGTGGTGGACATCCACATCGTGGGCGATATCAACACACCTCTGTTACGGGTGGTCCCTATTAAAAAGACGTATGGAGATCAAGTCACCCACAGTTTCACCCACATGCTCTACCTGCCCGTACGACAAACCGACATCAACACGATCACGGTGGATATAAGAGATGACACGGGACGACCGGTGGCATTCGAACGAGGAAAAGTGGTGCTGACACTTCATTTTCGACAAGCACGTGCTCCCCACTTTGCATAATGAAAGTACCTTACGAGTGCAATGCACGCAGCTATATGGACTATTATGCCCAACAGGCCGGGGGTGGCTTTCCGGTCTTTAGCGGTGCACGCATGCAACGAGGACATGGACTGGGGAACATACTCGGCAGCATCGTCAAAACGTTCCTGCCCTTGGTGACGCGTGGGGTGAAAGCAATCGGCAAACAAGCGGAACGCAGTGGACTGCAAGTGACCGGTGATGTCTTGGGGGGTACGGCACCCAAAGAAGCCTTGAAACGGCGGGCCAAAGAAGCGGGAGGCGTCTTGGTGGCCAAAGCACAACGCACCGTAGGGAATAAAAGAGCTGCTCCACCGAGACCACGCACCAGTCGACGACCGACCCAGCGACGACGCACATCAAAGACCCAGGATATCTTTTTTTAAAACATGTCCTTGATCCACGCCGAGTCCTGCCCCTCCACCAACAGTGAATTTGATTTGTGGACCGTGCCGCCCACACAGACCAGTGCCGAACAAGGATTATGGGTGGAGCATCTCCCGCTCTCCAGCATCAACGAAACAGGGCCCATCGAGTTCACCATCAGTAATGCGGATACGGCCTATGTGGATTTAGCCCATACATACTTGTATGTGAAAGCCAAGGTGGTCAATGGGGCTGGCACCAGAATCGTTGACCAAGCAACGGTGGGCCCGACGAATCTCTGGCTGCACTCGATGTTTCAACAGGTGGATATTTTTCTCAGCGACAAACTAATCAGTGACTCCACCAACACGTACCCCTATCGAGCCTACATCGAGACACTGTCGTCGTATGGCCGAGAGGCTAAAAAATCTCAGCTGACAGCCGCTTTATTCTACCAGGACACACCCGAGCACATGGACACGGTGGACAATGTGGGATATAACAAACGGAAGGCTTTCACTGCGAACAGTGACTCGGTGGATCTCATGGGTCGACTGCACACAGACATGTTCATGCAAGACCGGTACCTCTTGAACAAGATCCCCATCAAAATCCGACTGATACGGGCGCCTCCGACCTTCGCCTTGATGGCCACTAACGTAGAGGGGCATGCAGCTGACTATAAGATTGTCATCCAAGAGGCAGTGCTGTATGTCCGAAAAGTGAAACCGAATCCAGCCGTTCAATTGGGACACATGAAAGCCTTGGAAACAAAACCAGCCCAGTACCCTATCCGACGTGTACAAACCAAAGTGTTCTCTGTGCCTGCTGGAAATATGGGCGCCAACAAAGAAAACCTGTTCCTGGGGGAACTACCCAAGCGATTGATCCTGGCCTGTGTGGAAAATACCAGTTTCAGCGGAGCCTACCCAGAGAATCCGTTTGACTTTCAACATTTCGGCATCAATTTTGTGGCCCTGCATGTGGATGGACAACAGGTCCCAGCCACGGCCCTAACACCGAACTTTGGGCGCAGGAATTTCATTCGAGCCTATCAGAGCCTGTTTACAGCCACCGGTCAAATCAACCAGGACGAAGGGAATTTCATCAGTCGGGCGCACTACGCGAACGGATACACGTTGTTCTGTTTCGATCTGACCCCCACTTTAGAGAACGACCATCAGCTGGCCCTGGCCAAGCAAGGCAATTTACGGTTGGAAATCCACTTTGCACGAGCCCTGGCGACCACCGTCAATGTGATCTGCTACGCCGAGTTTGACAACATCATTCAAGTGGACAAGGCGCGCAACGTCCTGTGTGACTTCTCCACCTAACATGGATACAGACCAGATAACCACCGTGCTGGAGAATGACCCAGAGACACGTATGGTCTTTCAAGGGGTGTTCTCCCGAGATGTGTTTCCATTAGACCGTATGTATCCTGCAGCTTACGTTCTCAACACGGACCCGATGGATCGGCCCGGTGAACATTGGGTGGCCGTGTACTTGACAGAACAGCAGGGCGAAAACTTTGACCCGTACGGCCTGCCACCCCTCCATCCCGATTTAACAGACTTCATGGATCAAGGCACAGAGACGTGGTGTTGGAACAGTCAAACGTTGCAAAGCCTGACCAGTAGCGTGTGCGGACAATATTGCTTGTTTTACCTGTACCATCGATGCCGGGGAAGACCCTTATCTACCATCGTTTGACGAGTACCCCAAGGCCGAGGACCGCGATGTACTCGTATATGACTGGGCCGCCCATCATTTCAATGTACAAGCCCCGTTCTGGGCTTAAGTTCTTTCAATGTACACACGGCCGCTGTTCTGGGCTTCAGTTTACAAGCCCCCTGTTCTGGGCTTCAGTTCTTTCAATGTACAAGCCCCTTGTTCTGGGCTTCAGTTTTCACGTGGTTGTTCTCACGTTGTTGTTGTTACTGAATAAAAAACAAAACGAGATCTCACCAAAAAAAACCTGTCTTGTGTGTTTTCTTCATAATGCATAAATGCCCAATGTGGAGATTCAGTCAAACTGAAATCAGTGGTGTAGGACGGGGCCAAAATGTAACCCATCAATGTTAGAATGCAAGAGCACTATAGTAAAATAGAGAGCCAATGAAATCAGCCCACAGACCAAGTACGTGTTTTGGTCTAGGTTTGGAGCGGGCATTTCATTGAGGTGCGTGTAAAGGAAGACGGTGAGTGAAGACTCGTCCAACACGTATAGATTAAGTGTATTACTATAAGTTCTATGTATTCTCCGAACCTTGCCGAAAGGGAGACCTTTTGACCTGGATGTGACCTTTGACCTTTTGACCCGCGCGCGCATTGCCGGTGATGACGCGCGCGCGCGCGCTGCGGCCGGGGCGGGCAGGGCCGGGAAAAACTCCGCAGGTTGAACATCCGAACGTCTAAGGGGAGCATTGGAACTCTTCTATGTTTGGAGGTAGTTTTAGTAAAACCGTCACAACCCACGTAACCTGCGCAGCAGAATGGAAACGACACCCTAGTCTAGCCCCCTCACCTAGGCTTCACATGGATACCTCACGCGATCCCATCGGCCCACTCCTGGCCCACCTAGACCCCAAAACGTCTATGTCCATACCCTTTTCCCACAATTCCCTGTCTGCGCATGCGCAGAGTGACGATATTTCTGCCCCGCACTCACCCCATCAGATGTCCCCTCACATAGGCTTCACATTGATACCTCACTCGATCCCATCGGCCCACTAGTGGCTCCCCTAGATCCCAACACGTCTATTTCCATACACTTTGTCTATTGCGCATGCGTAGAATGGTGACAACGGCCGAGACCCTAGTCCAATCGGATGCCCCCTCACATAGGCTTCACATACGATTACGATTCGATTCGATTTATTTCTATACATGGAACATACAGAAATATTAAAAGGTGCATATTAAAAACTACAGGACAAGACAAATGCATATACATACACATACATATAGATACATACATGTGCACACAGATAGAACATGGTACCTTAACAAGGCTATTTGGTCAAACCCAGTGTGAGTAAATACAATTTACCCATATAATCAGTCATGTGGCAGGGATGCAATTTCGTTCCTTTGCTCTCTCGTTAAGCAGTTCATAGAAAAATTGCCCTATTATTGGCGAAAGATGCATTGGTGGGTTAATAAGAAAATAAAAATTTTCCAGATCCGTCAACTTAGGGAAATATTGGCAAATGCTACTTATGTTGTTATAAAATATATCTCTTAGTTTTTCGCCGCTAGGACATTTGCACAGGAAATGGAATTCATCTTCTACTGTTTTGTCGGTTGTTACACATGGATACCTCACTCGATCCAATCGGCCCACTCGTGGCTCACCTACATCCCAAAACGTCTATTTCCACACACTTTTCCCTGTCTGCGCATGCGTAGAATGGTGACAACGCTCGAGCCACTAGCCCAGTCAGATGCCCCTTCGTGAATTCTTCACATTGATACCTCATACAACTCCATCGGCCCATTAGGGACTCCCCTAGATCCCAACACGTCTATTTCCATACCTTTTCCCACAATTCCCTGTCTGTGCATGCGCAGAATGGTGACAACGCTCGAGCCGCTAGTCCAGTCAGATGCCCCTTCATCAATGCTTCACATGGATACCTCATACGCCTCCATCGACCCACTAGAGACTCCCCTAGCTCCAAAACGTCTATTTTCATATCCTTTGGCCACCGCGCATGCGCAGAATGACCTTATTTCAACCCCACACCCAGCCCATCAGATGCCCCTTCACGAATGCTTCACATGGATACCTCATATGACCCCATTGGACCATTAGGGGCTCCCCTACATCCCAACACGTCTATTTTCATACCCTTTGGCCACCGCGCATGCGCAGAATGCCGATATGTCAACCCCATACCCAGCCCATCTGATGCCCCTTCACGAATGCTTCACATGGATACCTCATATGACCCCATTGGACCATTAGGGGCTCCCCTACATCCCAACACTTCTATTTTCATACCCTTGGGCCACCGCGCATGCGCAGAATGCCGATATGTCAACCCCACACCCAGCCCATCAGATGCCCCTTCACGAATGCTTCACATGGATACCTCATATGACCCCATTGGACCATTAGTGGCTCCCCTACATCTCAACACGTCTATTTCCATACCCTTGGCCACCGCGCATGCGCAGAATGCCGATATTTCAACCCCACACCCAGCCCATTAGATGCCCCTTCACGAATGCTTCACTTTGATACCTCACTCGACCCAATCGGACCATTTTATCTAGGGACTACTTTTTCTCCGCGGAAGCTTTTTTCCGCGACCGCATCACCGCCAAAACCGCATCACCGCGGATGAATACATTCCCTGCAACAATTGGAACTCTCCTGTGTTGGAGGTAGCTTTTTGGTGATTCTGCCGGAACTATACTGCACTTGACCTCTCCGACCTCCACGTGACCTCCACAAATGACCTCTACATCCGGGTGAAAGTAGCGTCAAACAGGGTAGACGCTACTACTGTCAACAATAACTTCGAGCCCTACGAAGGGGGGGGGGGGTCATGTGTAACTAGACTGTGTGTAGAGGGGGGTCATCAGTAACTTGATAAATGATGATGATAAATGGACAGCTATTCAGCTAGGATTTCTTGAGCTTCTGCATGAATTTCATGTTTTTAGGTCGAAGAACCAGGCTGGACTTTAGATCAGGAAACACATGTATCAGAACACGGCTTTGTTTATCCATGGAGCCTACTAAAACAGTAGGCTCTATGGTTTATCATAAGCCTAAATAGCATACAGTACCATAGATAGACCTATGTTCTGTTAGCATTAATCTCTGTACAAACCTCCTGTAGTGTAGTAGGACATGAGACCGGTAAATGGCTTTATAATCATATTTACTCTTCTCAAGATGTATTAAAAGCTAGGCCCCTATTCATACCAGCTAGATTTGAGTTACTACACAGTGCATCTAGCAAATCCTTTATCTAAACACAGGTGCAGTGCAGCCTGGACATTGTGGACATTGACTAGCTAAATGAATATAGCCTGCATTTTGAAACTGAAACAAACCATTCAATAATTTATGCTGCCCCAAAGTTGAAGAAATAAATTGTGGCGTACTACAAGACAAGTTGTACTGACGGTAGTTAATGTCATGATGAGGATAATATTATAAAATATAATAATTTTAATAGTTTTATAATAATAAACCACCGTCTATTTTTTGCAGGATTTTTGTAGCCAAGCCGACATGATGAATGCATGAAATTAATCATGTCGGATTCGTCCGAATTTTTATAAAGTTTATCTCTGTGTCAGTATAACAAACATAACCTCATTGTTTCCCTGAGCGGTTGTATGTAGTATTATCTGTCATCATGATGCAGTATGACATAATTTTATCTCAAACCGGTGAATGCGAATAAATACATCATACAGAATGTAATCTCCCAGCTTCTCGCAGTTTAATGTTGTACAGCAGAACTGTGTCCCGTTCCCTGTCACTTTTTCATATGTATAATACCATACTTTGAATCACTTTATCAACGAATAGCTCTTCATGTTATTAACGTGTTTTCAATCGGTCTTAATATAATTCCACACTGCATCATTTAGTGCCCCTGGCTATGTTGGAATGGTGTACGGATATTTCCCCCATGGGCATTTTCCCCAGTGGGCATTTGCCCCAGTGGACATTTCCCCCAGTGGGCATTTCTTCCACCCTATATTTTTAGGTTATTTTGAACATGGTTTTTAAATAATTTTGTAACAATGCAATTTGTTTTTTCTGTATATAAAGATATAAGGATTTCCAGATGTTTTACGATAATTGAGTCACAAAGTGATAAGTTATTATATATATACACAGTATCTATCAGTATTATACAGTCAGCACATTTTAAAACAATATAAAAGATGTATACATGGTATATAGCGTAACATTAACTGTTCGTAGGTCGGTGTCATGAAGCCATTTGATGAGAATAAAACCGAACTGAAGTGAAAACTGAGGTAAAAAATATAACAAAATAATATTGTTAAAAAATACATCTTTTATTTTACCACAATGTGATATAATGTTTTCTTAAAATGTTAAAATATATATATGTATATGATTTATATGTTATCACTATGTGATCCATTTTATTGTTTAAAAATGTGCTATAAAATATATGATGTGCCAAATTATTTAAAAACTATGTTCAAAATAACCTAAAAGTATAGGGTGGAGGAAATGTCCATTGAAGGAAATGTCCACCGGGGGAAATGTCCATGGGGGGAATGTCCGCTGGAGGAAATGTCCACTGGGGGAAATGACCTGGATTCGTTGGAATTGGGCATGTCTTTGTGGTGAGATGGGGGGGTCATTGATAAATATGGTATCAGGTGAGGGGGGGGGGGTCACTGGTAACCTTCCAGCCAAAGGAGGGGGGTCACACATAACTTAGGGTCATCAGCTGAATTTCCACCGGCCCCCCCCCCCCTCAAGATAAATTTTGAACGGTCCCTCATGTCGGTTATGCCAATTTAGTAGTTCTGTCGGTTTGCTGATGTAGATCTCTCTTGAGCAGATAGAATATCATTTCCCAAGATTCAGTCTTGGATTTTTAGTCATGTCAGAAATGCCAGTTTGATTTCCCTTCCACTTTACCGCTTTTGAAAATTTTAATATGGCAGATCTAATATCTAATATCGGGAATCCAAGAGAGAGAAAACGGGAAGAAAATCAAACTGGTGTATCTGACATGACAAAAATTCAAGAGTGAATTTTGAGCAATCATATTCTATTTACCCAAGGGAAACTACTCAATATGGCTTGTTTGTCTCGGTGCCAAATGGAAGAGAAATTATAATCTGATATATCTGACAAGCTTAAAAATCTCCAAGGATAGAAAATTAGAAACAACATTCCGTCTAACTTAAAGAGTAACAACTCATTGTGGAGGGAAAATGCGAGGAAAACCTAACTGGCATATCTGACGTGTATAGAATTCAAGAGTGAATCTTGGGAAGTTATATTCTATTTACCCAAGGGGTACTACTCAGTGTGACCGGATCGTCCGTCTCGAGGCTAAATGGAAGAGAAATACCGAACTGGCGTAACTAAAAGGAGATGTGGCACATCCTTTGTAGAGAAAACTAGAAGAGGAAACCATCGACCTATATGACGTCTCTAGATGTAGATATCGTGTATTCAGAGAGAGAAAAAGGAAGGAAATCAAACTGGCGTTCAATAGCGAATCTTGGAGAATTAGAGGGACTAATTTATATGGCTTGTCAGTTTAAAAAAATTAATTTTCAAGTAGAGAAAATTAGAAAACGACATTCAATGTGACATGTCCGTCGCGAAGCACGATGGGGGAAAACTGACATATCTGACATGCCTAAAAATTTCAAAGGTGAGAAAAGTAAAAGGACATTCCATCTAACTAAGGGAGACAAATCAATTTACGAATCCTTCGAAAAGTAGAATAGGCGAGGAAGACCAAACTGACTTATATGCCAAACCATTTAAAAGAGGGCTAATGAGAGCGAAATCAAACTGGCGTATCTGACATGATTGAAAATTCAAGTCAAGCGCCTACTTCAGGGCTTTTAATCTGCCGTGCTGAAAAACAATCGTCTACGATCAGCCAACCACCACCCTGACAACTACCCTAGTCTATGTTCAAGTATCTGACTTCTGATCTCTTTTAACAAAACAGTGATTTGCTCTTGTGTTCCGTTACATGATGGATGGATCAGGAGGATGGACGTTCATGAGTTAGCAATCTAGCTGTAGCAGTAGGAGGAGAAGAAGGAACGTTCATGGACCAGTAATCTAGTAGTAGGAGGAGGGGCGTTCATCAACAAGCAGTCTAGTTGTATCAGTGGGAGGAGGAGGGGCGTTCATGGATCAATAATCTAGTTGTAGCAGTAAGAGGAGGGGGGGTGGACATTCACGGACCAGTATTCTAGTTGTAGTAGGAGGAGGAACGTTCAGGGGCCAATAATTTAGTTGTATAAGTAGTAGTAGGAAGAGGAACGTTCATGGACCAGTAATCTAATTGTAGCAGTAAAAGGAGGAGGGGCGTTCATGGACCAGTAATCTAATTGTAGCAGTAGGAGGAGGAGAAACGTCCATGGACTAGCAATCTAGTTGTATCAGTGGTGAAAGGAGGAAGGACGTTCATGGGCTAGCAAATACAGTTGGAGCAATAGGAGGAGGGATGTTCAGTACCCATAATATACAACACATATAAGGGAAGTGGAAAGATGTGCCGACATACTGACAGAGCCACATGACTTCACAGTATAGTCTTCCGGTTAACCTATTCTAAAGCACATACCAAGAATCTAACGATTCGTGATATGTGTTCGGATGGACGTTCATGACCCTATGATCTATTTCTAGCAGTAGAAGGAGGGACGTTCATGGACCAGCAATCTAGCTGTAGCAGTAGGGGGAGAGGGGGGCTTTATGGACTAGACATCTAGTTGTAAAAGTAGGAGCCGGATGGGACGCATGGAAGAGGGCCATTCCGGAGCTAGTTGTGAAATCAGTCGGAGGAGGAGGAGGAACTCATATGGAATAATATTGAAATTACATTCTATCCACTCAACGGAGATTACTCAATGTGACATGTCTGCCTCGAAGCACAATGGGGGAAAACTGACATATCTGGCATGCCTAAATATTTCAAAGGAGAGAAAATTGGAATTGACATTCCATCTACCTAAGGGAGACAACTTAATTTAACGTATCCTTCGAAAAGTAGAATAGATGAGGAAGACCAAGCTGACTTATATGCCAAAACCATTTGAAAGAGGGCTAATGAGAGTGAAATCAAACTGGGGTATCTAACATGACTGAAAATCTACAATCAAGCGTCCCACTTGAGGGATTTTAATCTGCCGTGCTGATAAATAATAGTCTTCAATCAACCAACCACCACCCTGACAACCACCCTAGTCTATGTTCAAGTTTCTGACTAATGATCTCTTTCAACAAAACACGGTGATTTGCTCTCGTGATACCTTACATGATGGAAGGACCAGGAGGATGGACGTCGTTCATAGGCTAGCAATCTAGCTGTAGGAGGAGAAGGAGGAACGTTCATTGACCAGTAACCTAGTTGTAGCAGTAGAAGGAGGGGCGTTCATCAAGTAGCAGACTAGTTGTATGAGTGAGAGGAGGATGATGGACGTTCATGGACCAATAATCTAGTAGCAGGAGGAGGAGGAGGAGAAACGTTCATGGACCAATAATCTAGTAGCAGGAGGAGGAGGAGGAGAAACGTTCATGGGCCAATAATCTAATTCTTGCAGTAAGAGGAGAGAGGTTCATGGACCAATAATCTAGTAGCAGGAGGAGGAGGAGGAGAAACGTTCATGGGCCAATAATCTAATTCTTGCAGTAAGAGGAGAGAGGTTCATGGACCAATAATCTAGTTGTAGCAGTCGGAAGAGGAGTGAGTGTCTGAATAGAGATTAACGTCGCTTTCAACATCTGTTTCAGCTGTATCACGACGAGGAAGGGAAGGGAGGGGAGTGGTAGGGCGGATGCACCTTCTTGTAACAGAGCAGATCTAATGCTGCCATTTTATTGTGCTTTCCCACCGAAATATCATGCCGTATGCAGACATGACACTCCACTCAGTCACATTATACTGATACCGAGCGAACCAGTCCTTGTTCTATCATCTTAATGCTTTTCTTAACGTCTTTTTTAAGTCTTTGGTATGGCCCGGCCTGGGATTGAACACAGTACCTACAGCTTACGAGTCCGACGCTATAACCATTAGGCCACCGCAGGAAGAGGGGGAACGTCCACGGACTAGCAATCTAGCTGTATCAGTAGGGAGAGGAGGAAGGACGTTCATGTGCAAGCAATCTAGCTGTAGCGGTAGGAGGAGGAGGAACGTTCATGGACTAGTAATCTAGTTGTAGCAGTAGGAGGAGGAGGGACGTTTATGTGCCATTAATCTAATTGTAATAGTAGAAGGAGGGGCGTTCATGGACGAGTAATCTAGTTATAGCAGTAGGAGAAGGAGGAATGTGAATAGGCCAATAATCTAATTGTAGCAGTAGGAGGAGGGACGTTTATTGACCAGTAACCTAGTTGTAGCAGTAGGAGGAGGAAGACCATCCATGGACTAGTAATCTAGCTGTATCAGTAGTGAGAGGAGGAAGGACGTTTATGGGTTAGCAAATGCAGTTATAGCAGTAGGAGGAAAAGGAGGAACGTTCATGTTCCAATAATCTAGTTGCAGCAGTAGGAAGAGGAGGGGCATTCATGTACCAGTATTCTAGTTGTAACAGTAGGAGGATGGACGTTCATGGACCAGTAATCTAATTGTAGCACCAGGGGAAGAAGGAACGTTCATGGACCAGCAATCAAGTTGTATCAGCAGAGGGAGGAGGAGGGACGTTCATGTACCAATAATCTAGTTGTAACAGTAGGATAAGGAGGAATGTTCGTGGATCAAAAAATCTGGTAGTAGCAGTAGGGGGAGAAGGAACGTTCATGGACCAGCAATCTAGTTGTATCAGCAGAAGGAGAGGGAGGGCCGTTCATAGGCTAGCAATTTAGTCCCAGCAATAGGAGGAGAAAGAAGGACGTTCAAGGATCAGTAATCTAGTTGTAGCAGCAGGGGAAGGGACGTTCATGGACTAGAAATCTAGTTGTAACAGTAGAAGGATGGACGTTCATGGACCAATAATCTAGTTGTAGCAGTAGGAGGAGGAGGGGCGTTCATCAGCTAGTAGCCTTGTTGTGTCAGGAGGAGGAGGAGGAGGAGAAGGAGGGAGGTTCATGGACCAGTAATCTAGTTGTTGCAGTAGGAGGAGGACGAACGTTCATGGGCCAATAATCGAATTGTAGCAGTAGGAGGAGGGGGACGTTCATAGACTAGTAATCTAGTTGTAGCAGTAGGAGGAGGAGGAGGAACATTCATGCACTAGCAATCTAGTTATATCAGCAGGGAGAGTAGGAACGACGTTCATGGGTTAGCAAATATAGTTCTAGCAGTAGGAGGAGAAGGAGGAACGTTCATGCACCAATAATCTAGTTGTAGCAGTAGGAATGATGAGGGGCGTTCATGGTCCAGTAATCTGGCTGTAGCAGTAGGGGGAGAAGGAACGTTCATGGACCAGTAATCTAGATGTATCAGCAGAGGGAGGAGGAGGAACTATCATAGGCTAGCAATCTAGTTCTAGCAATACGAGGAGAATGAGGGACGTTCATGGACCAATAACTTGGTAGCAGTAGGAGGAAGAGGGGCGTTCATCAACTAGCAGTCTAGTTGTAGCAATAGGAGGAGGAGGGACGTTTCGGGACAAGTAATCTAGTTGTAGCAGTAGGAGGAGGAGGGGCGTTCATCAGCTAGCAGGGTTGTTGTGTCAGGAGGAGGAGGAGGAGAAGGCGGAAGGACGTTCACTCACGGACCAGTAATCTAGTTGTAGCAGTAGGAGGAGGAGGAGCGTTCATGGGCCAATAATCTAACTGTAGCAGTAGGAGGAGGGGGGACGTTCATGAACCAGTAATCTAGTTGTAGCAGTAGGAGGAGGAACATCCATGGACTAGCAATCTATTTGTATCAGCAATGAGAGTAGGAAGAACGTTCAAGGGTTAGCAAATATAGTTCGAGCAGTAGGAGGAGAAGGGGAACGTTCATGTACCAATAATCTAGTTGTAGCAGTAGGATGAGGAGGGGCGTTCATGGACCAGAAATTTAGTTGTAGCAGCAGAAGGAGGAGGAACGTTGATGGGCCAGTAATCTGGTTGTAGCAGTAGGGAGAGAAGGAACCTTTATGGACCAGCAATCTAGTTGTATCAGCAGAGTGAGGCGGAGGGACGTTCATAGGCTAGCAATCTAGTTGAAGCGATAGGAGGAGGGGCGATCATTGACTAGTAATCTAGTTTTAGCAGTAGGAGTAGGGGTGACTTTCATGGACCAATAATCTAGTTGTAGGAGTAGAAGGAGTAGGGCGTTCATCAACTAGCACTCTTGTTGTACCAGTAGGAGGAAGGGGAGGAGGAACGTTAACGGACCAATAATCTAGCTGTAGTAGTAAGAGGAGGAGGGCACGTTCATGTACCAGTAATGTAGTTGTAGCAGTAGGAGTAGGAGGGACGTTCATGGTCCAGTAATCTAATTGTATCAGTAGGAGGAGGGACGTTCATGGACTAGCAATCTATTTGTATCAGTAGGGGGAGGAGGGGACTTTATGGACTAGCCATCTAGTTGTAACAGTAGGAGAAGGAGGAGGTGCATGGGAGAGGGGCATTCAGCGGCTAGTTATGAAGTCAGTCGTCGTCGGAGGAGGAACTCATATGCAATAGTATGAAAACGCATGTTATGCTTCGTATGAAAAGGAGTTCATCTATTCATATGTGCCCTCTCTTCCACCTCATCTAACCCCACACCACCCCACCGCAATGATGGTTTGGATAAGGGTTATTGCGATTATTAATTTGAGCACGTGATCAACTAGGACTTGCTATGCGTACATGTAATGGATTACATGATAGTCTATAGACATCCGAACATACTGTTCCATTTTACACCCTGCAATTATCTAAAAATGCAGTGGAATATAAAATCCAACGAACCTTGACATACATATTGTCGTAACGTCAGGGAATCACTATAGAGTAATGATACTGCTCGCAGATATAGAACAATCAGCCTCCACAGAATTATCCTGAGCCTGTCATTCTCGGTTATGCTAATATTGGCTGTCCATGTGAGAGGAGAGATGGGAATTCGCCTTCCCAAATAAACCGGTGGTCCTGGATCCTGTAAAGTTCATCATTGCAATTACGACTAATTGTATAATTAAATATGTATTATAGCACTGGTCCGCTAAATGTTAAATGCATTAAGATAGTCATAGGCCATAGAGCGAGAATACTATCAGCGGCATCAAACCTCCGAATAACTTATATTTACGACAATGTTAACGAAACTGTCCCTGGTTGATTCCCCAATTGAATTTAAACTTCGTCTTTCGGCAAGAAGTAGTTTAAGGTGATAATATGTTTGCAAACATTATCCGTCAAAATTTCAAGCCGTGCGCCCCTCTACACTAACATCCTGAGTGCCCTTTTCCTGTTGAAAGCAGTACTCAACCCCCGAAAATAGTTCCTTGGCGAGGCATGTTATCGAGCAGTGAATCGAAATAAACTTTTCAGCTGAGTAGAACAAGTACCATCGTTGCCGCCCGTACCGCCGACTTTTCATTAATCATTTTAAGGAAAACGAAAAAATAAAATCGAGAACATTTTGATCTTTGGCTGAGATTACATTTAGGATCAGGACTTTTATTTATTCATTTATTTATACTGAAAAAAGAGGTAACATATTTAACGTTTCATTTTGAGATGGGTAACATGTTAGATGTTTCATAATGCTACATGTTTCGCCTTATTTTTCCACAACTATTTGAGGGTTGTGACATGTTTCACTCGCGTTGCCTTCAACCGAGTTGCAAAGAGGACATGTGTCAAGAAAGGCAGGGTAAAACGGATAGTGCTGTCGGATGCATGGAATTAGATACCAGGTCGTCTTCAAACAGTCCTAGCCGTATCTCGGAAATACATTGCGACAGCGAGCTTTAGCAATTCGCAAACAAAGATATGATTAACAGATATCTATTTCTGGTCTTTAGCGACTTTGAAGATATCTGTCGATATTGTGGATTAATAGACCGACCATTTTAATTGAATTATATGCATAACAATTTAACTCCACCAGGCCTAGGTTATTTGAGGCATGCCCAGGAGTCATTTTGCACCACCCCTCCCCGTCCAAATATATCTTTGCTCATTGGGATACAGGTCTGAAACGTTTCACAACATAAGCTCAACTAAACAGTGTGAACAAGAATATTTACACTATATGCATTTTTTGTCGATTTTTTGGTAAGATTTTGACTGTTCACTGCAACCTCCTACATGACCGACATTTTGAATTTAGGAGTATTCGCGTTAAACATATGAGCATATTACGAAACACTAACAAAATACATAGCAATGTTGCCAGCAAAAAGTGACACTTATGGGGCACTGTGTGATCAAAGCCACATCCAGTATTTTTTAATTTTGAATGTGTGGCGCATCAAGAGATTTTTTGAACACAGTCAATACGATTGCTCAATGTCATTACATCCTTAGTGGTACATATAAACCAGAAAGAGAAATAGGGGACATTATTTTTCATCCGTATGAGAATACTGAATAGTGTTTTTTGTCAACAATATTTCTACTTCATTCCATGTGATCACTGTTGCAACAACTCGAGACGAAACCAGCCCTTAAGCCCGGATTTTAATAATCATCTGCGATCCGAATTTCATACCGCAAAATGGAATGGAATTTCAACCGTGCAGGAACAAAAATAGGTAATCGCGAGAAGCATGTCAGAAAAAACAACAGAGGAAGTATCATTCTGCAATTCGATATTTGTAGGCCTAAGTAATATAGTACCCATGCTCAGAAATGTTTCCTTAGACCTGGCATACAATATGGGCTATTAGTTAATATTAGTGGAGAAAATTATTATTTTGTTTAAATGTGAATCAGTGATAATAGTTAATCAACCTCGAGCACATTGTTGAACAATTTTTACTCTGTGGTAATGGGGTTCACATCAGGGATTCAGATGTACATGTATCAATCATGCATCTGTTTTAAATCATTAGAGGTGTGAGTTAACCTGCATGAGGAGTTTTATGTGTTTCGGTGTATGGTTATTCTTGGTTCATACATGATGTTCCTAAGTTTGACTTCCATCGAATAAAAGAGAATATAAATTGATGAAAGCTGATTTTTGATAAAAGGTTTACTTATTTCAGTACCGGTATCTTTCACATGCGAGTCTGACGGTCTCCTGAAACGCGTAATGGGAGGTAGACTGTTTTGAAACACCTCCAAGTTTGAGACATGTACAGATCCGTTTCACATGTGGCATGTCTCAAACATTGGGATAAGTCATGTCTGAACTTAGACGTTTCATGTTGAAACATGTAGTCGGCTCTACCATGTTTCAGGTTGAGACGTGTATAGACAACACATGTTTCAATATGAAGAACGTCACATGTTTCAAACGAACACATGCTTAACGAAGACGTCTCAAATTGAGACACCATTAACTCATGTGAAAATGACACGTGTTTCAATTTGAAGCCGTTTCAATATGGAACATATACGTACTCACATGTCCCAAAAGTAGGGATAAAATCATGTTTCATTATGAGACGTTAAACATGTCACCAATTATTACAGTGTAGAGGACTGCATCAGTGGAGCAATGACCAATCGGGCAGACAATGTTATATTATCCCTTAGGTCTCAGTCTGGTCATAGGATGTTCCCGAATACGGTAACAATCCATCAACAACATATAAACTGTGCTCTGATGATGAAAATCAATGACTGTTAGCCTTTGAGTTACAGCTGTAATGTGACTGATCTATATCACCAAGTCTATCAGTTATATGGACTGTACTCTGATGAAGAATTCGGTATTTATCGTAATGCCTTTGAGTTGCTGTATTGTGACTGATTCTGTAACTTTGTTAAGGTAGATCACGACCTCACAACGACCAGGACGTTACGAGTTCGTGTTTACTAAAAATTCCATTAAAATTGAATAATAAAATTTCCCCATTTATGTGCAAGAAATGAAAGAATTAACTGAAATAAAAAGTGATATTTTGAATTGACTGAAAATACCTTAATATTTTTCCGGAAATGAAATAATTCCCTGTGCAATTTTACCCCCTGAAAAGCAATATTTCACCATGTAACATCTTTTGTTGGTGATGTACTTTTCTCGAAGTGCTTTGATCCAACAAGGGCGACACTTTCGCAATAAACATATATTTCGTTCATAATTTCTGTCATATTTCAAGCTTACTTTTTCTCATGTCATCGCACAAGAAGATAAATTCATGATAAGCAGCCTTGATACATGGTAGTTTTACTGTTTCCATTTTCAGCATTTACAGATTATGAATGAAATCTACGAACATTTAAGAACTGTAGCTATCGACGTTAATATTTGAGCAGCTGTATACTATGTCTGTTCGAAAACACAAAATCAGCTGTAAGAACTGTACTCTGATGAAGAATTCGGTATTTATCGGCATGCCATTGAGATCGAGCCGCTGTCTATAACATTGAATTTATCAGCTTACAACCTGTACTATAGTGAAGATTTCGGTAGGTGTTAGCCTTTGGAAAGCTGTACTGTGACTGATTCGGAAGACAGAATCTATCAGCTTTAGAACTGTACTCTGGTGAAGAATTCGGTAGGTGTCAGCCTTAATGCTTCCTGCTGTTCGCCAATCCCATAGATAGGTCCCAAATTCTGGTCTTTGAAAAACGTATATTTGTCCGAAATCACGACTATTTCACGAACGGCATTGGACCATTCTATTACCTAGAGTGCAGTAATTGTCATGCTGATTAGCATAATTTTTCTTTAATCTGGTATTCAGAGGTAAAATATATAAAAGTACTAGCGATTTAACGGGTTTTTTTCGAATGAGTATACGCTTTTAATCCATCGGAGATATTTCAGTTTGCAATCTATCTTGTCATCACTATCGCCCACAACCCGCATTCTTTAACCCTTTCAGACCTGGGCTTTTGGAAATTTTCCTTGCCTTCCCCTCCCCCCAAACACACACCCAGGCATGGTAGGTTTAACGCCAAATGTACACTTTTATGAGACGAAGACATACAAAACGTAATATCCAGCTAGGACTCTAATTAGGGGGAAAGTTACCATATTGACGATTATATTTGTACATATCTGGGGCTGGGAAAACGAGGCTGGACCGCAACTAGCGACAGTGGGTCGGAAGTTCCAGGCCCGTAGCCAGGGGTGGGGTTTCTGGGTTCGGAAAAACCCCCCTTTTGGAAATATTATATATTTTTCTCATATAAATGCCCTTTTCAAACTGAAGCGAACCCCCTATTTGCCCCTTTTCCCATACAGCGAACCCCCTGATGTGCCCTTTTGGAGTGAAGGAAAACCACCCCTCAGTAAATCCTGGCTACGGCCCTGGGAACTGACAACTCTCATGAACAAAGGTAATCTCCTATCGTGCAGTTTATCCCCAACTAAGTTACTTTGTGGGCATTTGTACTGTGATTCTATTAATGATTTGTCAAACCATTTCCTTCTGAAACTGACGAAAATTGCACTTTGGGGGGTCGGAACTGGCACCTCGTCTGTACCATAGTGCAAAAGGGAAATCACTGTGGGAATGGAGAGACATCGCTGCAATATATGGATATTATTACATTTGGAAAAAAGAGACCGCGATCCAGTATGGAGAATATCGCGAACCTGACTGCTCTATAGAGAGTATAGTATTTGGGAATATATAGACCTCAGTAGTAGATAAAGGGGGTTTGGAGTTCCATTGACCTAATTATTTGTTCCCCGAGTAAAATTTAACGGGGTACTTGGTCACGCGACGATCACGTGACACCTGGGTCACATCCGGGGGAACAAATAAGTAGGCCAATGGAACTCCAAATCTCCTTTCCCTTGGTTAGAGGGTGCACTGCCAAAAATATCCTAATTATTTAAGATAATGCCCTAAAAAATTCTTGAAATAAGATAATTTTACTCAAAATAAGTTAAATTTTAAGAAAATTTTAAGATTTTTTTTCTTGTCTAAGTAAAATTTGGAGTGGGGTAAGTATATGTTACTTAAACAAGAAAAAATTAAGAATGTTTCTTTAAAAAAAGTAAAATATACTTACCAAACTACAAATTTTACTTAAACAAGAAAAAAAATCTTAAAATTTTCTCAAAATTTAACTTATTTTGATTAAAATCATCTTTTTCTTTAAGTGGCATTTAGAAGTTGGGAAGTAGATAAATAAACAAATTGCTTATGGATAACAACTTCTAGTTTATTCAGGACGACGTTTCGATACAGGTACTAGTATCGTTCTCAAGTCAATGACATCAATAAGTAAATAATCAGTATATATACAGTTCCTTGAGTAAATGTCAATAGGATAACAATAGTATTATACTAGGTGAGAAATTTATAATAGGACAGGATTAGACTGTGGAGATGGCTGGATTAATTAACAAGGTGGGCTTCTAGGCACGGTGGGGTTCCTGGATTAGAAGGTCATAGGCGCTGGGGATGAATAGGCCCTGGTCTCTGTTCAGTTGTGGTTTTGTTCTCAAGGAACTGTATATATACTGATTATTTACTTATTGATGTCATTGACTTGAGAACGATACTAGTACCTGTATCGAAACGTCGTCCTGAATAAACTAGAAGTTGTTATCCATAAGCAATTTGTTTATTTATAAAATCATCTTATTTAAAGAAAATTTCAGGGTATTATCTTAAATAAGTAGGGTATATTTGGCAGTGTGTATGTAAAATTAGGATTGAGTTTGAACCTATAAAAAGCGGAACACCGACTTAACCTCTAAAATAGAAAAAAAAAACCTATCAACCAGGTCTTGAGGGGCTAATATCGGTGGGCGCGTATTGACCTTTGTGTACTTAAACTTGAGACGGTCATGGAGAGGGCACGTGATGACTATAGTTCCGAGAAAAAATACATGAATCCATGGGAAGTAAGACTTATAGTGATGAAGATAATCTAGTGTTATACGATGTTATTATGACGAGTCTAGGCTCAGTGCGACCACCATGTAGTATGGTGAGGATCGCTGTGGAAATAGAGGGGCCACACTGCAGTATGGAGAGGATCGCTGAAGGAATAGAGGGACCACACTGTAGTATGGAAAGGATCGCTGTGGGAATGAAGACACCACGCTGTAGTATGGAGAGGACCGCTGTAGGAATAGAGGGACCACACTGTAGTATGGAGAGGATCGCTGTGGGATTAGAGAGGATCGCTGTGGGATTAGAGAGTCCAAACTGTAGTATGGAAAGGATCGGTGTGGGAATGAAGACACCACGCTGTAGTATGGAGGGGATCGCTGTTGGATTAGAGAAGCCACACTTTAGTATGGAGAGGATCGCTGTGGGAATGGAGAGACCACACTGTAGTATGGAGACGATCGCTGGGGGATTAGAGACACCACACTGTAGTATGGAGAGGATCGCTGTGGGAATCGAGAGATCACACTGTAGTATGGAGAGGATCGCTGTTGGATGAGAGAAGCCACACTTTAGTATGAAGAGGATCGCTGTGGGAATGGAGACACCACACTGTAGTATGGAGACGATCGCTGGGGGATTAGAGACACCACACTGTAGTATGGAGAGGATCGCTGTGGGAATCGAGAGATCACACTGTAATATGGAGAGGATCGCTGTTGGATTAGAGAAGCCACACTTTAGTATGAAGAGGATCGCTGTGGGAATGGAGACACCACACTGTAGTATGGAGAGGATCGCTGTGGGAATCGAGAGATCACACTGCAGTATGCAGAGGGCCGCTGTCGGATTAGATCCCACACTCTAGTATGGAGAGGATCGCTGTGGGAATGGAGAGTCCACACTGTAATATGCAGAGGGTCGCTGTCGGATTAGAGCCCACACTCTAGTACGGAGAGGATCACTCTGGGATTAGAGAGTCCACACTGTAGTATGGAGAGGATCGCTGTCGGAATAGAGAGACCACACTGTAGTATGGATAGTACCAGTGTGGAATTAGAGAGACCACACTGCAGTATTGAGAGATTCACTGTGGGAATAAATATACATCACTGCAGTATGGATAGTACCAGTGTGGAATAGTGAGTACACACAGCAGTATGAAGCGTATCACTGTGGGAATAAAGAGATCGCACTGCAGTATGGCAGTATGGCAGTATGTAGAGCGTCACAGTGGGGATACAGATACCTCACTGAAGTATGGAGAATAACAATGTGGGAATAAAGTGATCGCACTGAAGTACGGGGAGAATCATTGTGGGAATAAAGACACCTCGTTGCAGTATGGGAATATCTCTGTTGAAATAAGAGATCTCAGTGTAGTGTGGAGGATCCCAGATGGAATAGATATACATCACTACAGTGCGGATTATAACACTGCGGGAAGAGGGATACATCAATGCCGTATGGAGAATGTCACTGTGGGAATAGAGATGCTTCGCTGCAACATGGGGAGTATCGCAGCAGGAATACATATACCACACTGTAGTATGAAGATTATAACTGTGGGAATAAAGAGACATCCTGATTGTAACAGACCACCATACAAACACATACATCAAATCCATTTTATGTGGTTAAAATAAATCGCAAAACATAAATAAAAAATACTTTTGGACACTGATGGAACCTCGAAAAACGACCCCAATACCAAGCTGCCCCGTAGAGTATCCGTTTGGAGAGTATCAAAGTGAGAATAAAGATATCTGATTGCCGTACGGAGAGTATCAGAGTATCAATGTGAGAATAAAGAGATCTCACTGCCGTACGGAGAGTATCAATGTGAGAATAACGAGATCTCACTGCCGTACGGAGAGTATCAATGTGAGAATAAAGAGATCTCACTGTCGTACGGAGAGTATCAATGTGAGAATAAAGAGATCTCACTGCCGTACGGAGAGTATCAGTGTGAGAATAAAGAGATCTCACTGCCGTACGGAGAATATCAATGTGAGAATAAAGAGATCTCACTGCCGTACGGAGAATATCAATGTGAGAATAAAGAGATCTCACTGCCGTACGGAGAGTATCAATGTGAGAACAAATAGATCTCACTGCCGTACGGAGAGTATCAATGTGAGAATAAAGAGATCTCACTGCCGTACGGAGAGTATCAATGTGGGAATAAAGAGATCTCACTGCCGTACGGAGAGTATCAATGTGAGAATAAAGAGATCTCACTGCCGTACGGAGAATATTAATGTGAGAATAAAGAGATCTCACTGCCGTACGGAGAGTATCAATGTGAGAATAAAGAGATCTCACTGCCGTACGGAGAGTATCAATGTGAGAATAAAGAGATCTCACTGCCGTACGGAGAGTATCAATGTGGGAATAAACAGATCTCACTGCTGTACGGAGAGTATCAATGTGAGAATAAAGAGATTTCACTACCGTACGGAGAGTATCAATGTGAGAATAGAGATATCTCACTGCCGTACGGAGAGTATCAATGTGAGAATAAAGAGATCTCACTGCCGTACGGAGAGTATCAATTTGAGAATAAAGAGATCTCACTGTCGTACGGAGAGTATCAACGTGAGAATAAAGAGATCTCACTGCCGTATGGAGAATATCAATGTAAGAATAAAGATATCTCACTGTCGTACGGAGAGTATTAGAGTATGAATATGAATATAAAGATATCTCACTGCCGTACGGAGAGTGTCATTGTGAGAATAAAGACATCTCACTGCCGTACGGAGAGTATCAATATGAAAATAAAGAGATCTCACTGCCGTACGGAGAGTATCAATGTGAAGAATAAAGCGATCTGACTGCCGTACGGAGAGTATCAATGTAAGAATAAAGAGATCTCACTGTCGTACGGAGAGTATCAGAGTATGAATATGAAAAAAAAAAGATCTCAGTGCCTTACAGAGAATATCAGTGTGAGAATAAAGAGATCTCACTGCTGTACGGAGAGCGTCAATGTGAGAATAAAGATATCTCACTGCCGTACGGAGAGTATCAATGTGAGAATAAAGAGATCTCACTGTCGTACGGAGAATATCAATGTGAGAATAAAGAGATCTCACTGTCGTACGGAGAATATCAATGTGAGAATAAAGAGATCTCACTGCTGTATGGAGAGTGTCAATGTGAGAATAAAGAGATCTCACTGTCGTACGGAGAATATCAATGTGAGAATAAAGAGATCTCACTGTCGTACGGAGAATATCAATGTGAGAATAAAGAGATCTCACTGTCGTACGGAGAGTATCAATGTGAGAATAAAGATACCTCAGAATTCCCGTGAGAATAAGAGACAACGATAAAGAAAATATCATGTAATAGTAAAACAACCTCACTACATTATGGAGAGTATCCCTGTAGGAATAAACTACATCACTAACCTGCATGTACAGGAGCTTGAGAATTACATGTAAGCACTATGTGGGTAAAAAATCTACTGGACTAAATATAGATATGAGAATCTGCCAAGATGCCATGCAAACCGCTGTAACCGTTGTGAACGTGAAATCTGTTCCGCACATGGGTTAGACGTATTCTACCAAAGATGTGTCGATAAATATAACTTTCTTTTCCCAAGCCTTTACTCGATAAACGCTACATGACAGCTGTTGTATTATTAAGAAGACGATTATAAACATGGCAGTGTGACTAACGTCACAGGACCTACGAAGTACAGTAGGCATTAGGACTCGAACGCGAACTGAACTCTTGGAAATCCCCACCCCCAGTTGAAATCCTGCCTATATTAAGATGGGCACCGTCCAAGTCAGAATCGCCAGTGATTTTCATCAAAAATCACCAGAAATTTTCATCAAAAGTAGGTCAGCTCAGAACTTGTTGGTAACAGTCTCCTAATGCGCCTTCATTCCAAAATAAATAACACTCGCCGATTTAATTTTACAATTTTTTAATTAAAGGAAACAGATTGAATAATATAGGTTCAGTAGATTTCAAGCTTTACGTGTGAAAATACATTTACATCTCTTTAATGGTTTTCAGTGCCCTTGTACAGGATCAAAACAACTTTTTGAATCACATTATTTTCCCAACAATACAACAAATTTTTATATATAGTACTATAGTAGAAAGGTAGCATTTATGTAGTTTACGGTAATTCAACTCAAGACCAACACCTTCTATGCACAAGATAATAATGATTCTATGTCATTCTCCTGAGCATAACCGGTACAAAGACGAATAAATAGCGTCTCTACATCACGTTGTTATCTAGATATATGAGACAACACATTTTGGGCATCGGCAATCTGAGAAAGTACTATTCCGGTTTTCTTGTTTCACATTATATTCTATGGCGGTTGATCGTTGATTTTCTTCATTGATAAACGTTAAACCACCTAGCTTTAACTAATTCTGCTAGGCTGTCTTCATTCAGACTGTACAGCCTACACAGTCCACAGAAAATACACCGCACATTCTTGTACTCCCAGCCTTATCCCATTTGATGGCAAGTTTATCGGGCTGTTTAATGTCTAAGCTAGGAAATGTTCCAGGGTAGTGGACAGGCATGCAATACTATATTATAGTATCTGCTATACAGGACACCGACCACTGTAATTTGATGTGACAAGCAGCAGAGTAGAAACCAGCCTTATCTCAGTGGGCTTGGATATAAATCACTGTTAAAAACCACAAGGCTCGATAGAGCCTCTCTCTGTGTTTGTTCCAAGGACAAGCCTTAATGACTTTTAAATCCACTGATAAGGCTTCATGGTCATAAAAGGAACATGGTACTGTTAAAGGCCACATGGATGGTATGTATCTATTACAATATACTGAAGTGTTAATTATAAATCTAATTTTAATCAGAATTATTTCAGATCAGAACTTGCTGGTAACAATGCCCTAATGCACGTTCATGCCAAAAATCAAGGTTCTAATGTCAACGGTTCTCCTTATTTTGCCGACGAAAGGATTCGGATGGACTGACTCATTCACTCATTACCGGACAATTTGCGATCTGTAGCCTACTTCGTAGGAATAGGGGAAATTGTGGTACAGTGGGACATGAGGCACAGTGGGACAAGCTATCTAGACACGAAGCCCATTACATTATTTTCAGCAGAAAGACACCATGGTGCACCCCATGCAACTTCAATATCGATTACAAGCGAAAACTATCATTGGAAAAAAATAAGAGGCAGAACAATTGTTTTTGAGCAGTCCAAGTAAATTTTTAGGACTGAGGATGATATTTTGTTATACCAAGTTTTCAGCAGTACTTCGTTGCTATTTTTTTTTTACTACTGAGAGAGGACGGACAATGGTACAATTTAATTATATCGATTTATTATCTCAGATGTATGCTTTTTCCATAAAACGGAATATATCATGCACCTGGGGCAGGCTGGGACACTTTTGCCGGAGCACACTGGGACAATGGTAATGAAATGGTGAAATCTACTTTCATCCTAAAATGCTATTAAACTGCATTTATTAGATAGCAGTAATGGCTAATCCTATCCGGTTTGATGAGTTTATTAACACTTTCAAAATCAAATGCTTTTATTAGCATGAGAATTACACAAAATATTTTTCCCACAAATTTGGCCTCTGGGAACTATTTTATGTTAAGCAGGGGTCTAAAATTGCAACTAACTTAACCATCGCTGTTGAATCTTCTAAACACCTGTGAAACATATTAGTATATTCTTGATTTAAAATGTATTTTGATTATTGTCCCACCGCACCCCAGTGGGCGTCCCAGTGCACCCCTATCCGGGGCAAACTGGTACATTTTTTTTTTTACTTTTTAAAAACGTATTCTGAAGAAAAGTATAACAGATATTTCAGAATTTTTTGTATGATCATTTCATAGTAAATATTAGTTATAACTAGAGTATAGAAGGCTACTCTACAGAACAATAATAGCAGAGATTTTTGCAAAAAGGTGAAAAATGTCCCAGTGTCTCCCAATCTCCCCTAGATCTTAGGCTGAAGCGTTGGTGAAATATCGTCTTCTAGCTTTGCGATACACTCGATGTTATAATTCAATTCCATTCGTTTAAAGTTCTTTAAAACGTAATATAATAATATCACGGAGTTAGGGATGTCATTTTTTAGATTTCAGTTTTTCAGGCTGCCAAAAAGACAACTGATGCTGATCCCACCACTGAAATTAGACGACTAATTAAAATGGACAGACTTATAATTGCCTAAAATCACGAGTTAGTGAAACTCTAGAACATTATCTAATTGCTTTCATTGACAATAGATCATTTTTCTCAATAATGAACCGGGGACAATAAAATCGAAAAACGTTTATTTTGAGTTGGGCACCTATATCGATATGGCATTATCCACATATCTGACGTTCAAATTTTTGTCCACCAAAAAAAATGATTTGCTTTGAGAATTGACCTATAATCAAGATCGAACCACTGAAATTCATGTTCAAAACTTCTCAAGCAACTATCAACAATTCTTCGAAGATTTTATGGCAACACTGAACCATGGCTTCATTTAAACATTGATGTTCACAGTGAAACTTACCTAAGAGTCCTAACTAAGAGCATCGGACGCATAACACTGAATAAACCTAAAGAAGGCAGATAACACAGTTTAACGCACATTATTGAAGCTCTTCGGAGCTGCAAGTAGCTACTCGTAAATGGGGGAACACGGCTAAATATAGTTCTGTGGTAATAAATAACAACCACTGGTTTGTGCTATACTTCCAGCATATAGACACCCAATACTTGGATTGTCCATATAATATCTCTTGGACACAGATCACCATGGATGCTGCTCTAGAATTTAAAGAAGCTCATCTACTTACAAAAGTGGCGTTTGTGACAATATCCGTTGCGGATTTGTTAGTTATCATTGGAATATCCACGAACTTTTGGTACCACGAATCATACCGTTATGTTACACACTTGGGAAATCCACACTTCGGACTATGGAAGTTAATGCCGTGTATACCAGGTTCGTATATTTACGTAAGATACTGGATAAGCCAAGCCTCAGTTTGAGTTCTTCCAGACAGGCCCACGTCACCCTATAGGTAATCCACCCAACACGATTATCTAGTTCATTCTAATCCTTTATTGTCGTTAGCACTTGGCAACCACCTATGAACCGGCCTAGCTATATAAAGAGGTTGAGAGATAGGATATTACATTTACACTGTAGTGCCATATTTGTTACTCAGTGGTTGCTTGTGTTTACGATACCGTATATATGATGAGATGCACCCTATTCTTTATAATTTGGTCGCCCTAACTGTGTGATTGGGCACGGTACATTCACAACCGATTTTACAGTATGTTTTCGAAAGCCTCATTAGAGAAACTTTTTCCACCACATTCTATTTATACACTTTGGTGTGCACTGGTAATCTATTTTTGCCCAATAATATGTTGTTTGTAAAAATAGTTGTTGTTAACCGTAACTGTATAGAGGCTCCTAAAGTTCTGTATTCACCAGCCGTTGGTATAATTTTGATGAAATATTCTGAACCATTTCCAACAACTATAACAAACAGCTGACGGTAAACAGCTGTCTGCCTCCCAAAGGGTTCGCTGACATAATATAGTGAAGTAGTCGGTCTAATTAAAACGCGCATTAGTGATCTGTAACCTCCACCGCAAATGAGATCACCAGATGGCGTTGTACATCCGGGGATTCTTTATACAATTAACAATGAGGTATCTGTTGAAATAATCATACTGGTACGGAACATGTCACATGTAGCTGATTACATCTATTATTTTTAGCAATTAAGTCAAAGTAAGGATCAATACTACATTTCCTTAGCACCACAGACAAATTACCATGAACAGAGCTTTGATACTACTAACAGTTTGACCAAAAGAGCCTACCGTATACTTATTTATACATTTGTCAGTTGTGATTTTCTGATATCTTGTTGAAGTAAATCATACTACAGTTTGTCCATTTCAGTTAGAGGTTTGTTTTTGAGGTTGCCAAAAAATCAATATTTATCTCCGTATGAATTTCCCCTTTTTTGCAGCTTGTATATCAAACTAACCTCTACAAATTTACTATCATCACTTCGTGCTATGGATAATATGTCATGGTTGAAATAACTTTGCAATTCTCTCAGTATAAAACTCCACAATAGTTTCATTTATCAGGGCTGGATTACATAGGGTGACGTCATAACGTATTAGTATTCACTAGATAAAGGTCAACAGTAGTATATAGCGAGGATTTCCGGTCGCGTTTTCCAGGGAGGTAACTCTTGGTGCCCCTTTCCCCCAGGTTAAAGTATAGGGGACGCCACATCGCCTTTCACCTCTGTGGCGTCTGTGGCGCCAGGTGGCTCATAGGCTCATACTGGCTATATGGGGGAGGGGTGGTCAAAAATAATTCTGGGTGTTACTATGGGTTGCGGGGTCTCGTTTTTCTCGTCTCGCCGAGAAAAACACAATGGGAGGGGTCCCGAAGCGAATCGGTGAAATTTTTGGGAAAAGTCACCGAGGTCTGTATATAGGCTCATACTGGCTATATGGGGGGAGGGGTGGTCAATTTTTTGTGGGTGTTACTATGGGTTGTGGGGTCTCGTTTTTCTCGTCTCGCCGAGAAAAACACAATGGGAGGGGTCCCGGAGCGAATCGGTGAAATTTTTGGGAAAAGTCACCGAGGTCTGTATATAGGCTCATACTGGCTATATGGGGGGATGGGGTGGTCAAATTTTTGTGTGGGTGTTACTATGGGTTGTGCGGTCTCGTTTTTCTCGTCTCGCCGAGAAAAACACGATGGGAGGGGTACCGGAGCGAATCGGTGAAATTTTTGGGAAAAGTCACTGAGGTCTGTATATAGGCTCATACTGGCTATATGGGGGAGGGGTGGTCAATTATTTTTTGTGGGTGTTACTATGGGTTGTGGGGTCTCGTTTTTCTCGTCTCGCCGGGAAAAACACAATGGGAGGGGTCCCGGAGCGAATCGGTGAAATTTTTGGAAAAGTACCGGGTAGGTGTGGATAGGCCCATATAGCTCCATACTGGCTATATGGGAGTATAGGTTCAACCTGGGAAATTGACATACGTTCATTGTGATATGGGTTGTTTGGATTTGTTTTTCACGTCTCGTCATGTAGAACACGATGGGAAGGGTTTCGAAGCGAAACGGTGGAACTTTTGGAAAAAGTTCACCGAGGCCTGGGTAAGCCCATATGCCTATACTGCTTGGCTATGGGGTATAGGCCCATATGGGGCTGCCGTTTTGGGGTCTAGGTGAGCCCCTAATGATCCTATGGTGTCGTATGACGTCTTATTTTGAAGCTCTCGTGGAGAAGCATCCGACTGGACTAATAGTTCGTCCGTTTTCAATATTCTGCGCATGCGCAGTCTGGCCCGTAGTATAGAAAGCAGGCATTTTGGGAGTATGTGGGTGTGTGTTTGGGATAAAGATGGACCGCTATGGGTCAGAATGGGCCGTGGAAGGTGTCAAAGTGAAGCTTGTGTGGGGTAGAGTCAGAATGGCGTGTTTTTAAAATGCAAATCGCGTCAATCTGCGCATGCGCAGTTGGTTGCAGTAAGTCAAGTGGCCATTTTGGGGCAGTGCAGGAAGGTATTTGGTGTCGAGATGGGCCATCCTTGGTCCGATTGTGTCGTGGGAGGTGTTATCTTGTAGATCTCGGGGTGTACATCCAGATTTGAGGGATGTTCACGTCATCTATGACGTCATCGGTGACGTCATCAGTAGGAGTAGTAGCGAAAGTGGGCATTTTGGGGCAGTGAAGGAAGGTATTTGGTGTAGAGATGGACCATCCATATCTGTCACGCATTATCCCATATCTTTGTTGTGTTATACCACATCTGTCCTGCATTATACCATATATGTCCTGTATTATACCATACCTGTCCTATGTTATAAAATATCTGTCCTGTATTATACCAAATCTGTCCTGTATTGTACCATATTTGTCCTCTATTATACCATATATGTCCTGTCGAACAACGGCTATGTAATAAATGTAATATTGTTGAAGATGAAATGCATTTTGTAATGTCCTGCAAAAAAATTGCAGATAGTCGATATGTACTATTTCAGTATGTGGTAAGAGAATATCCGGCTTTCATGAAATTAACAACTGCTGATAAATTTATTTTCATAATGTCATGCCGTGATAGTCCAACAATAATTAATACAGTGTGTTCAACACTCCTGAAATGGTACAGAAATGATAGCTAGTGACTGTTCTTTACCAAAGCTATATTCGCGTTCAGATATACGCGTTCATGTATATAGATTACATGTGCTTCTGTTTTGCATTTCAGTATTTTACTGTTCTACTGATTTTATTTACTCTTGTACTCTGCCATATCTGGTGTTCGTACAATAAAATCTTGAATCTTGAATCTTGTATTATACCAAATCTGCCCTGTATTATACAGTATCTGTCCTGTATTATACCAAATCTGTGCTGTATTATACCGAATCTGTGCTGTATTATACAATATCCGTCATGTGTTATACCATATCTGTGCTGTATTATACAATATCTGTCCTGTATTATACAATATCTGTCCAGTATTCTGCAATATATCTTCTGTATTATACCAAATCTGTCCTGTATTATACAGTATCTGTCCTGTATTGTACCATATATGTCCTGTATTATACCATATCTGCTCTGTATTATACAATATTTCTCCTCTATTATACCATATCCGTGCTGCATTATACCATATCTGTCCTGTATTGTACCATATATGTCCTGTATTATACCAAATCTGTGCTGTATTATACAATATTTGCCCTCTATTATACCATATCTGCTGTATTATACCATATCTGTACTGAATTATACCATATCTGTGCTGTATTATGCAATATCTGTCCTGTGTTATACAATATCTGTCCTGTATTATACCAAATCTGTCCTGTTTTGTACCATATTTGTCCTGTATTATACAATATATGTTCTGTATTATACCAAATCTGTGCTGTATTATACAGTATCTGTCCTGTATTATACCAAATCTGTGCTGTATTATACAATATATGTTCTGTATTATACCAAATCTGTCCTGTGTTATACAGAAAATGTCCTGTATTATACCAAATCTGTGCTGTATTATACCATATCTGTCCTGTATTGTACCATAGCCGTTGTCGTGAATAACAACAAGTTCAGCAATGTTCATACAGTTTATTATCCCCAATGTTACATCATACCCAGACTGGGGGAGCCGCCCTGGGCATGTTTAGTATGTTCACAGCAAAACAAATTGAAATATCAAACACCATGTTTTCTTATTTAACGCACCTTCACATTAGGTACAAGTGTTTACTGAGCTCAAGTCAATGATCAGCATGTAGACATATAGAATATGTACGGCATGTTATGGTATTCATCAGTGCAAGGGTGACGCATTCAGCCGAGGGGGTCAGTCAGCTTGGTAACGAAAAACGTAACATTGGTCACCCTCTCCACTGTCCACTTGGTGTTGGGGCGTTGGTGTTGGGCCCATTCCAAGGGATCCACGGTGTCCAGTTTCTCCAGCATCGTCTCTAGCGACACCCGGTTAATGATGGTAAATGGTTGGTCAAATACCTGGATGTTACTGCTCGGCTAAAAGTATCGGACTTGGACTGTCTCCTTATGCTGCAGCACACAACCAAACGCCAGATTTAATTTGAAGGCCGTAGGTTGGTCGTTGAAGATGGCTTCCACGTAGCTACGTAGACGGGCGAGGTCGGTCAGTCGGAAATTGTAGATATCTTGAATAGGGCGATGACGGTTGAAACATTGCCGTATCATGGACCAATGGCGCCGATAGATGTCACTCACTGGATGGGCGCCCTGTAAGAGATCGCTAGGAACATTTATGGGCTCGTCCAGAAAATGTTCGATGTTGTCAGGCGTATGACTCGAAACCGTAACGATGGAGTCCGGCTGGATATCCAGGCTCTTCTGAACTGTGGGTATAGGCGGGCTCTCCGTCATCGCATCACCAGTGGCGTTCGTCTCCGCGGGCTCATCTTCACTGGGTCTGACCTTCCGCGGCTCCTCTTCAGTGGAAAGTTGTCGCCCAAACCGTAGAGACGGGGCATGAATCAAACGCTGATGCCGTCTTAACTGACTGCGTCGTTTGAAGAGTTGACCACAATCCTTACATTGTTCCGTCGCGCCCTCGTGGAATGAGCGTTCGTGGCGCAGTAAAGGATCCTTCCGATTAAATAACCGTGCGCAGGTTATACAAGTATACCGTGCATCGTTGTGGGTGGAGGCCTTCTGGCGGTGCAAGTCGTGCAGACGAGTAAACTGCTTCTGGCAAGTTGTGCAAGTGAACATCTTGGTGGTTGACAGAGTGTCTGATGAAACGGCCAGGCCGCTTCCCTTTTATAGCACGCTAGCTGGTGATCTATTTTTAGCACACTCAGTTCAACTATCCCCAAGTCGAGGGCCGAGATGTACTGGCGTACGACTGAGCCGCATTGTGTGTGTGTGTGTGTGTGTGTGTTTGTGGGCAGTGGATATTACATCCGGGATCTTGTCAACATCTGGGTTTCCCAGTGGGTTTTCCTCATCGTTCCTCCGTTTTCCATCCGGGTACTGGGGTTTTACATCCGTGTCCTCATGTTACATCCGTGTTTTTCATGAGCCGCATTGCGCGCGTGTGTGTGTTTGTGTTTGTGTCCATTCGTGCACAATGTAGAATTAAGTTCTCTTTGAAAACTTCCTCTCATCGCATCAATATGCTCAGACCCATTCAAAATAAACACAACCAAGAGACATCAACAACAACAGGCACATTGCGTAATACACGTTTTATTATCCTCACACCATCACCACCACCACCAACTGGCGTTGACGCCGTCAACGATCAGCATGTAGACATATAGAGTATGTACGGCATGTTATGGTATTCATCAGTGCATGAGTGACGCATTCAGTCGATGGGGGTGGTCGGTCAGCTTGGTAACGAAAAACGTGACATTGGTTACCCTCTCTACGACCCATTGTGTGTTGGGGCGTTGTTGCTGGGCCCATTCCAAGGGATCCACGGTGTCCAGTTTCTCCATCATCGCCTCTAGCGACGCCCGGTTAATGATGGTAAACGGTTGGTCAAATACCCGGATGTTACTGCTCGGGTAAAAATATCGGGCTTGGTCTGTGTCCTTATGCTGCAGCACATAACCAAACGCCAGATTCAACTTGAAGGCCGTAGTTTGATCGTTGAAGATGGCTTCCACGTAGCTGCGTAGACGGGCGAGGTCGGTCAGTCGGAAATTGTAGATATCTTGAATAGGGCGATGACGGTAGAAACAGTGCCGGATCATGGGCCAATGGCGCCGATAGATGTCACTCACTGGATGATCTTCGTGTAACAGATCGCTAGGAACATTTATGGGTTCGTCCACGAAGTGTACTTTGCCCTCCACGTTGTAAAAAATCTGGCCCAAGGACTTGTCGTCGGAATTTGACTGTTGAATTAGGGCGACATCATCATCGGCCCTCGTGCGATGGGTGGTAGTCCCCCTGTCTCGATATTGGTGCCTACGGGCTCTTCTACCTGCAAACGTGGCTGCGGAACAGAGTGTCGTGTGCGTTGGTGTCGCAGCAACTGACTCGTCAGTTTGAAAAGCCGACCACATTCTTCGCATGGACGCTTGGGTACTTCATGGCGTGCGCGTGTGTGGCGCTGTAAATGATCCGGGCGCTGAAACGACAGTGTATATATCGTAGAGCTATACCGGGCGGTTCCTTCGTGCTTGGTAGCCTCATAGCGGCGCAAGTCGTGCAGACGAGTGAATGATTCCGAGCACGTAGGACAAGTGAACATCTTGGTGGTTGGCAGAGTGTCTGATGAAACGGCCAGGCCGCTTCCCTTTTATTTAACACACTCTACCCCAAGTCGAGGATCGAGACTGGTGTACTGGCGTACGACTGAGCCGCATTGCGCGCGCGCGTGTGTGTGTGTGTGTGTGTATGTGTGGGCTGTAGATTTTACATCCGGGATCTTGTCAACATCCGGGTTTCCAAGTGGGTTTTTCCCGTCGTTCCTCCTTCTTCCATCCGGGTACTGTGGTTTTACATCCGGTTCCCCATCTTACAGCCGGGTTTTTGACACCTGTTGACCTCAATAATTTGCAAATGACCTCTGTGAGGTCACTTCCGCTTCCGTTCACGTGACCGGAACTGACCTTTGGCCCCTGCGCGCGCTACAATACCGGATAAAAATTGCGCGCAGGGGCCAAAGGTCAGTTCCGGTCACGTGAACGGAAGCGGAAGTGACCTCACAGAGGTCATATACAAATTACTGAGGTCAACAGGTGTCCAACACCCGGCTGTAAGATGGGGACCCGGATGTAAAACCACAGTACCCGGATGGAAGACGGAGGAACGACGGGAAAACCCCACTTGGAAACCCGGATGTTGACAAGATCCCGGATGTAAAATCCACAGCCCACACATACACACACACGCGCGCGCGCAACGCGGCTCAGTCGTACACCAGTACACCAGTCTCGATCCTCGACTTGGGGTAGAGTGTGCTAAAAATATATCACCAGCTAGCGTGCTATAAAAGGGAAGCGGCCTGGCCGTTTCATCAGACACTCTGTCAACCACCAAGATGTTCATTTGTACTACGTGCTCGAAATCATTCACTAGTCTGCATGACTTGCGCCGCCATGAGGCTACCAAGCACGAAGGAACCGCCCGGTATAGCTATACGATATGTACACTGTCGTTTCAGCGCCCGGATCATTTACAGCGCCACACACGTGCACGCCATGAAGTGCCCAAGCGTCCATGCGAAGAATGTGGGGCATACTCTGGCGTTGAATGTATGTGGATATTGAAAAATTCAAAATGTCTTACGGAAGAGCTTGATGCTAAAGGTCACATACCGTACAGACATGTATCCACATGGGATTTCTCGACTCTCTATACTACAATCCCTCATCAGGACCTTATTGACCGTCTAAGTTCATTAATAGTATCTGTGTTCAAGAAAACTGATCGTAGATATATTAATGTCGGAAGCCATAAAGCATTCTTTAGCTCGACTACATACAAGAGATATCATTCATGGGATGTTTCTTTGTTTATAGAGTTGCTTGAATTTCTCATTAAAAATATCTATGTGAAATTTGGCAACACAATATATCAGCAGGATATAGGTATTCCAATGGGTACTAATTGTGCACCCCTGTTGGCCGACCTGTATCTGTTCTCTTATGAATATGACTATATGCAGGCGCTTTCAAAAACCGATCCATTCAAAGCCCGTTCCTTCTCATTCACCAAACGCTATATAGACGATCTTCTCGCTGTGGATAATCGCTATATAAATGACGCAGTGAAGGATATATATCCACCTTCACTGGATTTGAAGGAAACTACAGATAGCCCTACAGGCACATCTTATTTAGATCTCTATCTCTATAAAAATGAAGCGGGCATTCTCTCGTCGACTTTATGACAAAAGAGATGATTACAATTTCGACATCGTAAACTGTCCCTTTCTGGATAGTAATATTCCAGTGGGACCTGCATATGGCGTATACATATCTCGCTTAGTAGCATTTGCTAGATCCTGTGTTAAATGTGATGATTTTAATCAACGTCACAAAACATTGTTGCAGAAACTTATAAAACAGGGCTATTCCACCAAGCGCCTCCACTCAAAGTTTCTCAAATTTGGCGATACATATCGCATGCTGATAGCAAAATACGAACGTAGCGTGCAAGATCTATGGCGCTACGTTTCGTAACTTGTGTCTAATTCCGCTTAACCCGGGGCTAGGGGCCGTATGAACCCATGTACTTCTAGATCCTCATGGTACTCATATGAACAGTCACAATCAAAGCGTGACTGAGATACATCATTCTTTAGATGACGACTTTACAACGAATATTATGGATTAAGAATACTGATCAGCGATACGGATTTGATATTTTTGGAACATCATGATGTCTTGCCGGCATCATTGAAAACTGTTGACCGCTTCTCTCTTGCAGGAAACAAGCCTATGTTTATGTATACTATGATTGTCTTTTTGAATTTGGTGCTAATACTGTTATGTGGAAAATGGAATAGGTCTTTGGATTATGGACGCGGATATTCTCTAATGGACGACGGCTGGATTATGAATGACGGACTAGACGCTTGTAATTTCAAACTGACCAGTCAGTTGCTGCGACACCAACGCACACAACACTCTGTTCCGCAGCCACGTTTGCAGGTAGAAGAGCCCGTAGGCACCAATATCGAGACAGGGGGAACTCCCACCCATCGCACGAGGGCCGATGATGATGTCGCTCTAATTCAACAGTCAAATTCCGACGACAAGACCTTGGGCCATATTTTATACGACGTAGAGGGCAAAGTACACTTCGTGGACGAACCCGTAAATGTTCCTAGCGATCTGTTACACGAAGACCATCCAGTGAGTGACATCTATCGGCGCCATTGGCCCATGATCCGGCACTGTTTCTACCGGCATCGCCCTATTCAAGATGTCTACAATTTCCGTCTACGCAGCTACGTGGAAGCCATCTTCAACGACCATACTACGGCTTTCAAGTTGAATCTGGCGTTTGGTTATGTGCTGCAGCATAAGGACACAGACCAAGCCCGATATTTTTACCCGAGCAGTAACATCCGGGTATTTGACCAACCGTTTACCATCATTAACCGGGCGTCGCTAGAGGCGATGATGAAGAAACTGGACACCGTGGATCCCTTGGAATAGGCCCAACAACAACGCCCCCAACACACAATGGGTCGTAGAGAGGGTGACCAATGTCACGTTTTTCGCTACCAAGCTGACCGACCACCCCCATCGGCTGAATGCGTCACTCATGCACTGATGGATACCATAACATGCCGTACATATTCTATATGTCTACATGCTGATCGTTGACGGCGTCAACGCCAGGTGGTGGTGATGGTGATGGTGTGAGGATAATAAAACGTGTATTACGCAATGTGCCTGTTGTTGTTGATGTCTCTTGGTTGTGTTTATTTTGAATGGGTCTGAACATATTGATGCGATGAGAGGAAGTTTTCGAAGAGAACGTAATTCTACATTGTGCACGAATGGACACAAACACAAACACACACACGCGCGCAATGCAGCGCATGAAAAACACGGATGTAAGATGAGGACACGGATGCAAAACCACAGTACCCGGATGGAAGACGGAGGAACGATGGGGAAAATCCACTGGGAAACCCAGATGTTGACAAGATCCCGGATGTACAATCCACTCCCCACACACACACACACACACACAAACACACACACACAATGCGGTTCAGTCGTACGCCAGTACATCTCGGCCCTCGACTTGGGGATAGTTGAACTGAGTGTGCTAAAAATAGATCACCAGCTAGCGTGCTATAAAAGGGAAGCGGCCTGGCCGTTTCATCAGACACTCTGTCAACCACCAAGATGTTCACTTGCACAACTTGCCAGAAGCAGTTTACTCGTCTGCACGACTTGCACCGCCACAAGGCCTCCACCCACAACGATGCACGGTATACTTGTATAACCTGCGCACGGTCATTTAATCGGAAGGATCATTTACTGCGCCACGAACGCTCATTCCACGAGGGCGCGACGGAACACTGTAAGGATTGTGGTCAACTCTTCAAACGACGCAGTCAGTTAAGACGCCATCAGCGTTTGATTCATGCCCCGTCTCTACGGTTTGGGCGACAACTTTCCACTGAAGAGGAGCCGCGGAAGGTCAGACCCAGTGAAGATGAGCCCGGGGAGACGAACGCCACCGGTGATGCGATGAAGGAGAGCCCGCCTATACCCACAGTTCAGAAGAGCCTGGATATCCAGCTGGACCCCACCGTTACGGTTTAGAGTCATACGCCTGACAACATCGAACATTTTCTGGACGAGCCCATAAATGTTCCTAGCGATCTCTTACAGGACACCCATCCAGTGAGTGACATCTATCGGCGCCATTGGTCCATGATACGGCAATGTTCCAACCGTCATCGCCCTATTCAAGATATCTACAATTTCCGACTGACCGACCTCGCCCGTCTACGTAGCTACGTGGAAGCCATCTTCAACGACCAAACTACGGCCTTCAAATTAAATCTGGCGTTTGGTTATGTGCTGCAGCATAAGGAGACAGTCCAAGTCCGATACTTTTAGCCGAGCAGTAACATCCAGGTATTTGACCAACCATTTACCATCATTAACCGGGTGTCGCTAGAGACGATGCTGGGGAAACTGGACACCGTGGATCCCTTGGAATGGGCCCAACACCAACGCCCCAACACCAAGTGGACAGTGGAGAGGGTGACCAATGTTACGTTTTTCGTTACCAAGCTGACCGACCCCCTCGGCTGAATGCGTCACCCGTGCACTGATGAATACCATAACATGCCGTACATACTCTATATGTCTACATGCTGATCATTGACTTGAGCTCAGTAAACACTTGTACCTAATGCGATGGTGCATTAAATAATAAAACATGGTGTTTGATATTTCAATTTGTTTTGCTGTGAACATACTAAACATGCCCAGGGCGGCTCCCCCAGCCTGGGTATGATGTAACATTGGGGATAATAAACTGTATGAACATTGCTGAACTTGTTGTTATTCACGACAACGGCTATGGTACAATACAGGACAGATATGGTATAATACAGCACAGATTTGGTATAATACAGGACATATACTGTATAACACAGGACAGATTTGGTATAATACAGAACATATATTGTATAATACAGCACAGATTTGGTATAATACAGGACAGATACTGTATAATACAGCACAGATTTGGTGTAATACAGAACATATATTGTATAATACAGGACAAATATGGTACAAAACAGGACAGATTTGGTATAATACAGGACAGATATTGTATAACACAGGACAGATATTGCATAATACAGCACAGATATGGTATAATTCAGGACAGATATGGTATAATACAGCACAGATATGGTATAATAGAGGGCAAATATTGTATAATACAGCACAGATTTGGTATAATACAGGACATATATGGTACAATACAGGACAGATATGGTATAATGCAGCACAGATATGGTATAATAGAGGAGAAATATTGCATAATACAGAGCAGATATGGTATAATACAGGACATATATGGTACAATACAGGACAGATACTGTATAATACAGGACAGATCTGGTATAATACAGAACATATATTGCAGAATACTGGACAGATATTGTATAATACAGGACAGATATTGTATAATACAGCACAGATATGGTATAACACAGGACAGATATTGTATAATACAGCACAGATTTGGTATAATACAGCACAGATTTGGTATAATACAGGACAGATATTGTATAATACAGGGCAGATTTGGTATAATACAGGACATATATGGTATAATAGAGGACAAATATGGTACAATACAGGACAGATTTGGCATAATACAGGACAGATATTGTATAAAATAGGACAGATATGGTATAATACAGGACATATATGGTATAATGCAGGACAGATGTGGTATAACACAACAAAGATATGGTATAATGCGTGACAGATATGGATGGTCCATCTCTACACCAAATATCTTCCTTCACTGCCCCAAAATGCCCACTTTCGCTACTACTCCTACTGATGACGTCACCGATGACGTCGCAGATGACGTGAACATCCCTCAAATCTGGATGTACACCTCGAGAGCTACAAGATAACACCTCCCACGACACAATCGGACCAAGGATGGTCCATCTCGACACCAAATACCTTCCTGCACTGCCCCAAAATGGCCACTTAATACAACCAACTGCGCATGCGCAGATTGACGCGATTTGCATTTTAAAAACACGCCATTCTGACTCTACCCCACACAAGCTTCACTTTGACACCTTCCACGACCCATTCGGACCCATAGCGGTCCATCTTTACCCCGAACACACACCCACATACTCCCAAAATGTCTGCTTTCTATACTACGGGCCAGGCTGCGCATGCGCAGAATATTGAAAACGGACGAACTATTAGTCCAGTCGGATGCTCCTCCACGAGAGCTTCAAAATAAGACCTCATACGACACCATAGGATCATTAGGGGCTCACCTAGACCCAACAACGTCCACCCCGTATGGGCCTATACCCCATAGCCATGCAGTATAGGCCTATGGGCTTACCCAGGCCTCGGTGAACTTTTCCAAAAATTCCACCGTTTCTCTTCGAAACCCTTCCCATCGTGTTCTAAATGACGAGACGTGAAAAACAAATCCAAACAACCCATGTCACAATGAACGTATGTCAATTTCCCAGGTTGAACCTATACTCCCATATAGCCAGTATGGAGCTATATGGGCCTATCCACACCTACCCGGTACTTTTCCAAAAATTTCACCGATTCGCTCCGGGACCCCTCCCATTGTGTTTTTCTCGGCGTGACGAGAAAAACGAGACCCCGCAACCCATAGTAACACCCAGAAAAAAATTTGACCACCCCTCGCCCATATAGCCAGTATGAGCCTATGAGCCACCTGGCGCCACAGACGCCACAGAGGTGAAAGGCGATGTGGCGTCCCCTATACTTTAACCTGGAAAAAAGGGGCACCAAGAGTTACCTCCCCGGAAAACGCGACCTGAAATCCTCGCTATATACTACTGTCAACGCATACGGTCATACGGGTGTGTGCCTTTTAACATTCGGCAATTTGACTGAGCATGGATTATAATCAACAAACACGAAGACCGTCTGTATTATTTTTCACGGCACCAATGACATTTGACCGCTCGAACACCAATAAATCAGGACGTCTCTCTATGTAATTGATCGCCGGTACATGAAACAACTATACTGGAGTTCAATTTGGAGAGAATTACAAAGTTATTTCAAACATGACATATTATCAATATCACGAAGTAATGGACGTCATTTTTTAGAGTTCATTTTGTTGTCCACAATACAAAAGAGAAAATTCATGCGGAGCTAAGTATTGATATTTGACAAGCTTGAACGTATACGACTAATTAAAATGGACAGAATTAGTAAAAAAAAACTGGTGAAAAATCGCCTGACAAACGATTAATTACAATCTCCCACATCCTTCATCACCAGTTTACTGAACATTTCCTATCCCTGACCTATAGAACAATGGAACCATCATTAAGGAGGAATATCTGCACGTGTCCATCTGCACAAGTCCAAATAAATTATAAATATCCTGATTTCGTGGTAGATAGAAGCGGTCCACGGTTCCGAATGATGTGGTGTGGTGTGGTGTTGGACAATGGACGTGTGCCGCGTGACTTGTTGTTGCACATGGTGTGTGGCGTGGTGGGCGTTCATTAAAAATGTACAAACTGCGCAGTATTACGTGAGCTCGGAGAACTTCCTACGTTACTTGATGTTATTTGTACAATGCTAAAATACTGGAATAATTTAGTTGAAATACCGTTCAAATGTCGTATTTGAAGGACAACGGTGTTGTGGTGTGTGGACTGGTGCTGGATAGAAAGTGGTGCGTAGTGTGGTATTTGGAGAAGTATTCTGGTGCTTAGTGTGGTGTATTTCCACATACCCGGTTACATATCGCCAGATATGATCTCGGACCTTTTTAATGTATATGACGAATGCGGAGCTTCAGTCAATCAAAATCACCTGTGGCTTATGCTTACTAAAAACTTATAATTTGAAACAGTGTTCGGGAAACGACGGTTGCGCTCCCGAAGAGAACAGGCTTTGATCTTTGTCGCTGTACATTTTACCTACATGGCTCGGGCAGCTAGATCGGCTATCGACACGCAGATGCAGAACAGGCCGTTGTCGCCCAACGAATTCATATACCGGGGCAAAGAGGCCGGGGCAAATCTCTGTCGATATGTGATTTAACTAAGTTCGACCAGATGGGTGTGTTGTTTGACAGGCAAAGGTCTTGTGATGGTTTGTGTGGTATTAGAAGGACACACGTTTTGTGGTGAGTCGTCTTGTTCAAAGTGATGTGGTTCGTAGTGTAACATCGGGGGACAAATATATGTTGTGGTGCACTGAGAAGTATTGGGCAAGAGAAGGTCTTGTGGTTTGGTGGTCCTGAATTCAATTCATCAACAATGACGAAGATTCTTTATTCGGCCGGGGTACAACCATGTTTATCGTAGGGTGTAAGCAGTAGTGGAAGAGGACAACATGGCCTATTCCCTCGAACCAAAGGGTTTTGCCTCAGGTTTGCGGCGGTCACGCGGCAGCCTCGTGGAGATGTGGACTATGCTGCGAGAGAAGGGGAATCGTTATGCATAGGCTAAGCGTAACCGCCGCAAACCTGCCGCAAAAAATGCTTTGATTAAAGGAAATAGGCCTTTCCGTCCCCTTTATCGAGAGACGGGGAATCCCCATGCAAAGCAATACATAGCCTTGTAGCGAGAGAAGGGAATCCCCATGCCACTGTTGGGATTTGAACCAGCAGTTCGGGCAAAGAAGGTTGTTACTTTGTTATCGCGGTAAATGGGTCCGTGTACAATAAGAAAGGTTGAAAATACTCTGATATACCTAGGTACTGTAGGTCGGGTCCGCGACACCATGCACGGGTTTGGACCCAGCTGGAGCATGTGTTAGATTTTGCCAGTTACTTGGTTCTCTCCGGGTAGACTACTCCGGCTTTCTCCACCAACCAAACTGGCTGTCACCATATGAGTGAATTGACTTTGGGTGTGACATTAAACCAATCCCCCCCCCCCGCCCCCCACCACTCGACATTATCTTCAGCACTGTCCAGCCTAATGGCAAGTGAATAACCCGCTCATGGGCATTCTTCTTTACAGTATGGAGTGTGTGACCTTATTTTTTCCGTCTCACGCTGTAGAATACGATGGGAGGGGTCTCGAGGTCATTGGCTGAATTTCGCTGAGAAGTTCTGACGCGCATGCGCGGTGCACATGCATGTCAGGGGTGAACGTTTTGGGATCTAGGTGACCTCTCCGTGGTCCAAATAGGCCGTGTGCAGTATCAGTTTGAAACTATCCTGGAGTAGAGCCAGACTCAACTGGTGTGTAGTGGAGGTACTGTCAAACAATACTGCATGAGCAGTCGGGGGGGGGGGGGTATTCGACAGATGGCATTTCAGCGAACGTTTTAGGGTCGGGGTGGGACATCCCTGGTCCAAATGGATCGTGTGGGGTATCAGTTTAAAGCGCTCGTGATTTAGAATCCGGCTAGGGTGGTGTGTTGTGAAACACTAATTGACACTAATTCATCGAAATGCAGTGGCGCCAGTCAACGCCCGTCGTTACGCCTAAACGCTCGTCTTAACGCATTAACTCCCGAATAGTATGATTTGTTGTCGCTTGTAATGGAAGGCAACCCCACTCATAGGTTTATCATGAAGATGAGTTTCTTGGTAGAGGATATGGGACTGCCCCCCATCGAGGCAAACAGCTGTTCCAGGACATGTTGCTGTTACAGTATCCTGGACTGCCTGACGACGATTAGGTATATGTCTAACGGACAAAAGCGAATATGACCGAAGGTTGAAGCAACATCAAATGGTGGTTTTGATTGGGCAAGAGCATACATGAATTGTAAACATGCCCAACGCGGATGCCGCAGCGTGGGTGTGATGTAAAATTAGGAAAATAAACTATATGAAAACTTGTAAACGTGTTTATCTTTTTTTCTCTCCTCTGTCTACATCATGTCGTTAAGACGTGAGGAACTACGTATAGAAGACGCAGGAGAACTAGGCGTAACTGCTTTAAGACGGACGCTCAGCAACGCTATCGCCACCATCACCACTACGACGACCACCACCACCACCACCACACACATGCCCCCCCTACAACCTCCTCCACCACCACCACCACCACACGCACACACACGACATCCACACACACACACACACTAAACCGTGCACAAGCGCTCCACCGAAACTGCTCATTCTCTTCTACTGCCCGACTGCGAATGCGCGTTTCACTTCAATTTGGACTGAACACAATCGGCCCATTCGGACTGCAGATGATCAATACTGCCCAATTGCGCAGGAGCAGATTGATGAGACCAGATAAAATCACCACGCCAGTCGGACACTTCTCGACCAACGCTTCAACATGACTTCTCATATTCCCCATTCACAGCAGGGTTATCCCATGTCTAGCTCAAAACGTCCACTCAAACGCCCGTTTACTGCTACTTCTCAACTGTGCTTGTGCAGACTGGCGTGCATCCAGGCCAAACAGCCCCAGTCAGACTCTCCTGATCAATCTGACCCATTTGGACCAAGTATGGTCCATCTCTAAACCAAAACGTTCTCTTAAATGCCCTTTTTCAAATATTCCCAGACTGCGCATGCATGGATTGACGGCAGTTTCAGTACAGACCACCCTAATCGGGCTCTGCTCCGCTAGTGCTTCAAACTGATACCCACACGACCTATTTGGGCCACGGATGGTTCACCTCGACCTCAAAACATCCACTCAAATGCCCTTTTTCTATTATTCCCCGATTGTGCATGTGCTATTTTGCGGCAACTCCACTACACACTATCCTAGTCAGAATCTACACCACCAACGCTTCAATATGACACCTCACGCGGCCCATTTGGGCCACGGTTAGTCCATCTAGACCTCAAAACGTCCACCACAGACCTGCCTGTGCATCGCACATGCGCCGCAGCCAATGGCCTCGAGACCCTCCCGTTGTATTCTACAGTCTGAGACAAAAAAAATAAGGTGCTGCTGCCACAGTCCATTCTGTGAAGAAGAATGTCCATGGGGGAGTTCCTCACTTGACAATAGGCTGGACATAGTGGTGGAGATAGTGTCGGGGACCCGACCTACAGTAGCAGGCCCGTACGCAGGGGGGGGGGGCCGCACTCCCCCCACCCCGCTCGCACAAAGTTGACTTTTGGTCCGCCCTACGGTTACGCGGTATATTCAGGATCACGGAAAATAATTGACCAATGTTATATTTCTCGTGTATTATGTGGCTCCAACAACACAACAAAACAGTGATGATTAATAGTGAAATAAATCAGTGCTAGTATTGCTTGTATTTTTACCTGAATTAACGACCGTTGTTGTTGTTTATGTTTCCCCATATGGTTCATACTTTTCAGTTATTTTCACGTTTTTGGACCCTATAAAAACAACACAGCAGCAGCTATATTAGAGCACTATTTTCCCCTTAGAAGGTGCTAGAATGCTAGTGCTAGTGCCCCCGGACCCGCCTAGCGTGGCGCGCTTGTAGCGCGCATTGCTGTGACTCATGTTCCAATCGCCCCCCCCCCCCCCCCCTCCCGCTAGAAATCCTGCGTACGGGGCCTGAGTAGCTAAGGTATATCAGGGTAGTTTCAATCTTCATATGGCCGCGATAACAGCTGATCAACCCTTGGTGCCGGCACTGCTGATTCGAATCCCACCCGTGAAGAGGTCATGTAGTGCTATTCCATGGGGATTCTCCGTCTCTGGCTAAATGGGACGAAAGGGCCTATTCCCTCGAACCAAAGCGTTTTTCATTCTTCTTCTACTTCTTTTTGCAGCAGGTTTGCGACGGTTATGCATAGCCTATGCATGGGGATTCCCCTTCTCTCGCTACACAGGCCATATCGTCACCTGATCGCCGGAAACCTGCCACAAAAACTATTTGGTTCGGGGTGTAGGCCCTCTCCTCTCCTACTACTACTGGTTTATTTGTTTATTTCACTTCATTCATAGCACGATAGCAAGTCATCGTAACAACAATATATGAGTATTTACCAAATTATCAAATTCTTTTCGTCCAGCTAAAAATAAAACATGTAGGAAGCATTGAGATAAAATTATAAGAAAGAATCTATTGTTCCATACTCACCTATCCAGTTTAGCTTCTATTGTTATGGATAAATAATGTCAAACTCCTGCCTCAATGTCATTTATGTTTGTTTACGGTGTCTCTATCTGTAAGTAGAGAAGGGCACAGACGCGATAAGTTCTTTGAGGAGTCAGATATACTGCGATAGCTTGATCAAGGGAGTCGTCATGGGATTCAGTACTGCATTGTGGACCACCAAGATAGCCTTCATTGGGCTATGTGTTGGTTTGGTTGTCTTCATTATTGGATTTGCGACTGATTACTGGAATTCTGGAGATGGCGTTTTCTTCATATGGCATCACGGATTATGGGTCGGCACTCGATACCTTTACGGTAGAGTATCTAATTATTCATAGTTCTCCATATGTACCTGATTATAGCTTAGTGTTCTCATTAACTGCCCATCTTTACGGTGGCCCATACATGACATTTGATATCATCATTGCATTATCCATATGGCAAGTCGTTTCAGTATTTAACTCCCTCTGTACCGGCATTTTTAACAGTTCCAGGCTGGTATCAAAACTGTCAGGAACATGAATGAAGCGAAGATATACTTATCATCGCCTACGCGGTTTCAAAGACGACACTCCAAGCTTTCGAACAATATATAATATGATGAAAATACTTGTCTAGAAATAATTCATTTCTCCATGTCAATGATAGGCAATTATTAAACTATATTTCTATCGGTACAATTGTACCGATACGGTACAGAGAGGGTTAATCAATTATTCCACATATGTGGACAAGTTTTATACATATGTGTAAAAGATGTATACATATGTTGATAATACTTTTAGTCAAAATATGTGGAAAATATTTAGACATTATTTGGAAAAGTTTTAGACATACATAGAAATGTGTTGCACATATGTAAAATAGGTTAAGTATTTCACATGTGTGGATAAGTATAATAAATTTTTGAAAAGTTTTATACATAAATGTATGTGAAAAAGTTTTATGCATTTGTTAAAAATCCTTTTCGTAAACATAGCTGGAAAGGTTTTGAAAATATGTCGAATTTTTTCTAGACATATGTGGACACGTTTATATATGTGTAAACGTTAGCAAATTGACTATTTCACTTATATAGGAAATATTTTTCCATTTACCCGGTATATGGAATAGATGCGAAATATGTGTAAATCTGTTATATGTATGTTGGATCTTTTTCACATATGTGCAAACTGTTCAATGTACATGTATTTCAAATCACAAATTGAATCTTGAAACGACTTGCCATATATCCATGCTATTGAATCCACAAGGTCTGTCTGTCTGTGTTTAGGATAACCACTTGTTCTGCTGAGTGAACTAAAACCATCTTAGACTGGGTATTTATGTTTTCCTATGTTATAAGCATATATAAAGCATGTATGATACTACATATAGATGTCCAAATTGTGTTTTCCTCTAAGTTGATAATTACGATATACGTCATTGTAAAGGTCTTGATTGAAATTGTAGTTTAATGAGTGATTCTCGTATGGTTTCGCGGCCCCGATGTAAAGATCTTGTTGTATCAGAATCAGAGATTCATAGCCATTTTTCATTGAAAAATAATTATCACCCTGGTTAAAAATATATTTGAGACCCAGGTTGAGAAATGTCACACAATGTTGAAGCAAATGAACTTAGCTTCTGGTCTGATACAATCATGTTATACCGTGTGTATAAGTTACCCACACACTGTACACTGTTATAAATTACCGTTATTTCACAGTAAATGTATGTTGGAGTTTACAGTACATTCAATCGTAAACACATTAATCTGTAAATTGAACTGTGATATTTCAGTTGACATCAACTGCAATGGGTAAACTGCGCACACACGTAACATAAAATTCTTGTTTTCTCTGAAAGGAGGTTGATATCTTTGCACACGAAACGCTCAGTTGCAGGAAACATCCGACACCTGCGTTGTACGATACAACATTCAGAGCATTATCAGAACACGCGCTGGGACGGACGCAGCGGCTAACTTTAATTTTCGGTCTATAGTACGGTTTGGTTTTGATTTTATCCATCTTCACATTTCAAGCTACATACTACACTAACGTTCCGTCATTTAGTGTTCGACATGCATATGCGAAGATGGGTTTTATCGGACTTGGAGTTGTATCCTACTATTCGTGTAATAATTGCACAGATTCGTTCTCGATTATTTACGAAGCTTGTTGTGATCGCATTTGTAAACACGAAGAGCAATGGCAATTTCTGCCTTTCAGTGACTTACGTTGTCGTGGAACCGATAATTGTAGACAATGGTGCCACGTAATTGTATTGTTTAAAGAATGTTAAACAACGGTAATTGTAAATTACAGGGCTACCCAAATTTTACAGTTGAATGCCTGTCAATAAACGGTAATTATAAAATACGGTGCAACATTTTACAGTTCAAAGCCTGTTAAAAAACAGTAATTGTAAAATACGGTGAAACGTAATTTTACAGTTGAATGTACTGGCACCTTTTCTGATTTATAACAGTGTACCTTTATACCGAGGTGCGAGTTTCGTGAGCTCCTCCTCTGGATTATTTAATGGCCTGGGGCAGAAGGGTCAACTAGCTAGAACAGGTTACCGCCTCCACCAAAATTTATACTTTAACCTGCCCAGTCTAACCAGTCCCTCAGAGGAATAATCCGAATCCATCACTAAATTGTAACAAGCACGAAATTATTAACATTTGATGGAACCTATCAGCGGTAATATATAGGTATATATGAGGGTGCATAGGGAAGACATGCATGATGAAGAAATCGAAGAAATATTAGTATTGATTGAACGAAATGTGGAAGGATATGTGAAGGTGCAATGGCGTTTGTAGAACTCGATTTTAAACTATAGTCTCTCAGATGCCATGCATCTTCGCCGAATATATATACCCATACTGCATATGTTAAAACGACCAGCCATGCGTGGAGAAATATAATTATTTTGTTGTTTATTGGCTTCATCTCGTCATTAATTGAACTCGCTCAATGATCCACAATCGAGTACGGATAGTGAAACATAGATACTCCAATGCCGATAGGAGACAATGCGCTGTGTTTAATTGGTGCGGCGACAAGAACATTTCATCGTTGTAATGGAACATTCTTGTTAAAACATATGTAGTAAACTGGCTCCACACTGATATCCTTATATACACAACCAGACAGCCTTATTAACGATCATAACCCCAATCAATAGATATTAAATTAGATAGTTGTATAAGTATGAAAAATTGTATACACCTACATATTTACAATTGAAGTGGATAGACCGGTTTATCGTAGAACTACGGTAATTTTTGTTATTTATTTTGATAAATTGCTTGAATTTTCTTTTTTAATAGATTATTTTCTTTCGTATAAACCAGCCTTAAGCCATATCAATTTTCAGCATTTAGCTATAATATATGTTTGTGTGGGTAAAACTAGGCTATCATTCTTGTCTTCAGTAAACTCACCCACTCATAATAACCAAATGAAGAGTCAGCCATTCATCCAAGCGAGGGGAGCCCAGACTTGGATCACAGGGGCACGTTACCGCTATTAATTGGTTAATTCGGTTGATTACGGGGCGGGGGGTCGAGGTAGGGAATAAATGGGGCCCCTACCTCGAACCCCGCCCCCCCCCCACTTGTAATCAACCTAATTAACCAATTAACAACGATAACGAGTCCCTGTGACTTGGATCGTCCTCATTCGGCGAAGTGAGTAAATGTGATTGACCCGAAACATCAAGAAGGCATACGAATAGTAACATATTAGGCAATTCATCACTATTATAGAGAAAAACTGGAAATGTATCATAACGCTGCAGGTGAAATGCTAGGTTTCGAAATAAAATATTTTAGTTGTGTGTTTCCTGATATACCCATCTTCACATTTTCAATTTAAATACCACGCGCTAACGTTCCGTCATTCGTGTAGTGTTAGACTTGGGTAAGCGAAGATGCATATGCCATGAAACACAATCTTGTAAAAACAAGTCATAAAGCTCACATATTCTCGCCGGATTTGCGGATAAGACAGACGAGGCAAACCAAGAAAATACTAGTACTTATCAAGTAAATTCATTTAAGACAAATTGCTCAATGTGGCAAGCAAGACAAAATGTGAAAAATGTGATTTACATACGAGTGAACCACTATGCTGCCATTTTAGATTCTGTGATGATATTTTGGAATGTTATTCAAATAGACACAAAATAACTCAATATGATTAACTGTACTTAAATGTCATCAAGGTTGTTCCCTGTGTTAAGCAAAATTGTTCACGAACATGAAGAAGAAGAGCCGTCCCTCAGACAGATAGGCTTATATTACTACCACAAAGTCTTCAATATAAACACGATAGACAACATTTCAACTGCGGATCTTTGATTGTTTCCTGTGTTGAGCAGAATTGTTCAATAACATGATGAAGAAGAGCTCTCCCCCAGACAAGAGAGGGTGATATTACTACAAGAAAGGCTTCAATATAAATAGCCAACATTTCAACCACGGATCTTTGATTGTTCCCTGTGTTGAGCAGAATTGTTCAATAACATGATGAAGAAGAGCTCTCCCCAGATAGAGAGGGTTATATTACTACAAGAAATTACACTGTTATGAATTACCGTTATTTCACAGTAAATGTATGTTTGAGTTTACAGTACATTTAATCGTAAACACATTAATCTGTAAATTGAACTGTGATATTTCAGTTGACATGAACTGCAATGGGTAAACTGCGCACACAGATAACATAAAATTCTTGTTTTCTCTGAAAGGAGGTTGATATCTTTGCACACGAAACGCTCAGTTGCAGGAAACATGCGACATCTGCGTTGTACGATACAACATTCAGAGCATTACCAGAACACGCGCTGGGACGGACGCAGCGGCTAACTTTAATTTTCGATCTACAGTATACGGTTTGGTTTTGGTTTTATCCATCTTCACATTTCAAGCTAAAAACTACGCTAACGTTCAGTCATTTAGTGTTCGACTTGCATATGCGAAGATGGGTTTTATCTGACTTGGAGTTGTATCCTACTATTCGTGTAATAATTGCACAGATTCGTTCGTGATTATTTACGAAGCTTGTGGGGATCGCATTTGTAAACGCGAAGAGCAATGGCCATCTCGGCCTTTCACTGACCTACGTTGCCGCGGAACCGATAATTGTAGACAATGGTGCCACGTAATTGTATTGTTTAATAAAACAACGGTAATTGTAAATTACAGGGCTACCCAAATTTTACAGTTGAATGCCTGTCAATAAACGGTAATTATAAAATACGGAGCAACATTTTACAGTTTAAAGCCTGTTAAAAAACGGTAATTGTAAAATACGGTGCAACGTAATTTTACAGTTGAATGTACTGGCACCTTTTCTGCCAGTACATTTAACTGTGAATTTACGGCGTGATTTATAACAGTGAAGGCTTCAATATAAATAGCCAACATTTCAACTGCAGATCTTTGATTTTTACAGAAATAGGGTAGACAAATCTAACACAAGGCTATTCTATGGATAACAACTTCTTTATTGCTGTGGAGCTGACGTTTCGTTGGAGATACTTCCAACTTTTTCAAAGCTAATGAAAAATTAGCTTTGAAAAAGTTAATATTTGAGTTAGTTAGTTTGAAAAATTTCATTAGCTTTGAAAAAGTTGGAAGTATCTCCAACGAAACGTCAGCTCCACAGCAATAAAGAAGTTGTTATCCATAGAATAGCCTTGTGTTATATACGCCGACTTCTAAATGCCTATCAAAGAAATTAGACAAATCTAGTGAACTGATCCCTGAACTGATCTGTAACCAACTTTGATAAGTAGACAGTACAAACAGTACCTCAAAATTGATAAATTTTGATAAAGAAACTGAGCCTCGACCAAGTGACACGAAAATCACTAGGCTGATGGCTATTCTCCAGTTACATCTTCAATTAAACTTTCGACGAAATTGAATCAATAGTTTTCAAAAAGTCCTACAAGCGGAAAAAAGTGACTCAGTCACACTCAGTCAGCGATTCTTCTATCCCCGGATCCGCCGACTGGTGTCCGACAAGGGATAAAAACGGACAAAAATCAATGTAAAGCTAGGCATAGGAGCGCAAACTTGTCGGAATTGGCTAAGAATTTCAACAACTGAAATTTGCCGTGACTGCGCAAACCTCGATGACAGGTGGATTATATCGAGGAAAATAACCAGAGATATGGTGATTAAAATGGGTGTTGGGTCAGTTCATCACCATTTTGTTGGTGATGAGGCTGGATCATCAGACAATTTAAAGGCATGGTGATGAGCAATGCGTGTATAGATTTCACGTCATCACCATTTATTGTTGAATTTTGCTCCATTCGCCTGGAGAGGGTACCAACCGTTCAAACCAGACGTGGTGAGGTTACATTACCGCCCATACACATATATGTATAGGAATCTGAGGGACGATAACTTTGATTTGGCCTCTTCACGTAGACTCAACGTCTATGTTCCTTGTCGTTTTGCTCATGAATGTGTTGCGGTTCGCTGAATAAATGAGGAGTTACAGGTAAGAGATCGTACTGAGTCAAACTTACTTTTAGGTGGAATCACGACAGATTGACATGAAGTGTGCGATCATCGTTGGGTGGTTCTGGGCTTCGAGTTTTTGGAGAGTTTCCTTTTTGGTCATGTGTGTTTTTGGTACAATGGTGGCTTCGAGGGTGTGGGGATCACATTTCCCATCGACTCTGAAGCTAGTGTCAAATGGGTGGAACGGACTATGGCAAAATTAAGGATAAAGTAACCCTCAATCCATGGATCTACCGAACCACTAACAAATTAACGGCAAACCAGTATGAAAACTAGCCTATGAAACGCATCACAGACAAGTTACATTTCTGGTAGTCCCAAGAAACAGTGAACGCTCCATCAGTTTCCATACATCTGTGGGTCTGAATCCATTGGAAATGATCAATACGATCAAATCTTCAGAAAGTGAACAACAATCATCCAACAGAAATCCTACAGTTGTGTCAGATAGCCAAACTTAACTAAACGCAGTCGACTATCTGAGCCGACTCCCCATGTCATCTACATCGTCAAACAGATCTGAGAAGATAGCTGTGGCATATGTGAACTTCTTTACTACAAACACCCTCCAAAAAAGATGAAAATCAGATATATATATATATACAACGTCAGTCACATGACTAGAACCTGTTATTCAGACGGTGATGTCTTGTGTACGCAAAGGAATGCGGTATTAACAGTTGTGTACAGCATGCAGGAAATTTAAAACATTCCATTGGATCAGAAATGAACTATCAGTCAACACTGTCCAGCACTTTCTGCTAAGAGGATCTAGAATCGTCATTCCAAAAATCACATCGCTGTCGAGCTGTATCTTTTGCTCACGAGGGACACCAAGTCATCGTCAAAAACACAAATGCATAATTCTTTTTTATAGTTTGGTTCCCCCAGATTAATCGCTTGGGGGAAGTCGAAATGAAGAGTTGCCTCCCTTGTCAAGAGTCAACGCACACCAATCAAAGCCAAACTCAAAAGATGACAGGACCCTGGACCCTGGTACTATTTATCCGGATATAATAATATAGTAATTATAAATAATTATTATAATTATAATAATATAATATTTAGGTAGGGGTCCACCCCTACCTACCTCTGAATATCTTCTGCTTCTCATAGATGAAAATTCCAGATAAACTGTCGCAAAATGCGTGATGTCTACCAGCAACACAACAGTGATACCTGTACTCGACAAAGTTTTCTACTGTATACCGGAGAAAATAAAAACGGACAATGAACCGCCGTGACAATGAACCGCCGTTTGATGGTCACAGTCTTGTGCAATTCGCAGATCATCTTGGTTTTGAACATCAGAAAATGCACCTGTTTGACCTCAAGCCAATGGTCAGTCTCAACGTTTCATGCCAAATCTTGAGAAAACATTTCGCATTGCCATTGTCGAAAACAAAGAGATAGTTACGTAACTACAGAGTCACGCCTAACTCTTCCACTGTGATGAGCAGAGAAAATTTAACTGGACTACCAGATCTCTCACCATATCATCCAACCATGGATGAAACCATCCTTGCTCCAAACGGGGATGTTCAGATGCGTAACGGTATAAAATTTGCCCCTGTAAATCGATAGGGGACGACGTTGTAATGGACCTTGGAGGGCTCCAGAAAAGACTATTGAGAGAAATGATGACATCAGTAGTAGAGAAAGTGCAGGATTGGATCCGCACTTGGGTGAAACGTCCTCCTCTCCTATACGATGACCCATAGAGGTGAACAAGGTATTAGGCTTGACGCCGAGTAGTACATCGGAAAGATGGCATTTTAGGGTACCGATAATAGGCATGGGAGTGTTTGAACGACAGACGGATCATACTTGCTCTATATGGGCGGTGCTGGTTTTCTTGAAGCTCTCGTAGTGTAGACTACGATTAGCGTGGTTTATACCGGAAGTGACCTTATGGGGCGCATGCGCAGTCGGGTAGTAATGGAGAAAGATGACATTTTGAGGGTGCGGTAGGGGCGTGTATGGGCGATAGATGAAAACACGCCCCTCTAACCCCAGAAGTGTTTGGATGATCTAGGGGACCTTCTTCGGTTCAAATGGGTCGTGCGGGGTGTCGTCTTTAATCAATTGGGGTGTAGACTACCATTGGGGTCGTAACGTTGAATTCTGACATCATGGTGCTCATGTGCACTCAGGATCCATATATAAAAACACATTTCCCGCTGTCCGCCGGGGACTAGGCGCCTTTATACATTAGCCCATAGAAGTGGGCATTTGGACATTGGGGTTAAATCTTTGAGGGCTCCATAGAACACTATTGAGAGAAATGACCTGAAGTAACGTCATGTTCGCATGCGCACTCGATGAATAGTAGAGGAAAGTGACATTTTGGTGTTGCGCAGGAGAGCTTTTGAAGGATAGATGGGCCATCATTGCTCTAAATAGGCTGTGCAAAGTGTCGTCTTGACACTCTCGTGGTGAAGACTGCAATTTACTTGGTTTATACCGGAAGTGCATGCGTAGTCGGGCAGTAGCAGACAAAGGTGACATTTTGACGGTGCGCAGGGGCATGTATGAGCGATAGATGGGCCATGGAGATGTTTGGGTATGTAACAGGTATAATAGATGCCTCCGCTATAAACCTCGGAAGGATTGTTTGGATGATCTAGGGCCCATCTTTGTTTCAAATGGGTCGCGTATGGTGTTAAGCGAATGGTGTTTAGCTCTCGTGGTGTAGACTACCACTGGGGTCGTGAGGTTGAACGCACTCAGGGGTCCATAGTAAAAAAAAAATTCTCGCTGTCCACTGGGGAATAGGCGCCTATATACCCCTATTCATTAGCCCATAGAAGCGAGTATTTGCACGTTGAGGTTAGACCTTGGAGGGCATCAGAGAATACTATTGACAGAAATGACGTCATCAGTTGTCGAGATACGCACTTGAAACTTTCATTCTTATACGCTGACCCATATATATATGTGGACATGGTTCTGCGTTTGACGCGGAGTCGCTCGGATGTGGGAACCAGTGGGTCTGGACTTGACGCGATCGGGCTCTGATAATTACTAGTAATCCGGGATGTTAGGGCATAAAAGGGACTGTTTGGTTCAGATTCTTCCAAAAGCACCAAATTTGGCCCATATGTCGCCCATACAATACCTTTTCGATTTTTGACGGGCGCCAAGGTAGTCGCCCCATGGAGCCGCCATATTGGCGAAATTCATTATGGCCGCCACCCGGGTTAGAGGTCAATCGTATTTAAAACAACAAAATGGCTAGAATCATGAATAATACAAGTCGGGGAATCTGATTCTGATCTTACTTCAATGATTTGAGGTCAAGGTCACCCTAAAGGTAATTTTGGGGTCAAATTCGTCATTTTTAGTGGTTTTTGGTCGAGATATACAAACTAACTCATTTTATCGATTTTCGGGGTTGAGTAACTTGAATCTGGCCATATTTTGACAATTTGAGGCAATATTGCATGTGAGGTTCACGACAGAGGTCACCCGAAACAGAGATCAACCGGAGGTCAATTATAGGAAACACCAAAAGGGCTAGAATCACAAATAATACCATAGGGCTTTGTGGCATCGGAGAATTAGATTCTGACCTTATTTTGACGATTTGAGGTCATGGTCACCTCATTTGAGAATTAAGGGTCAAAGATCAACAGTTGCTACTAAAAACAATCGAAACAAGATTATTCAGGAACAAATGTTACTTAAATACTTCGGAGATGACATCTGCTGACAAAATGCTATAACTATGCCGCTACGTGCATTTCAATGTTCAAAATACAAAACAAAGACAGCTTAAGCAACAGTATACCAATGATTACTTTTACTACCTATGCCTTCTGGCTTGCGCTCTATGATGCCAGTAACAAATAATACTTGTCATCACTGCCCTCGTTATTAATGCACCCGCCTTCGCATTTGCAGAGGTTGGTGTATCGGACATCGGCACAGTTGCATTTGCACCTTCCCGTGCATGCCTTGAGTCAGCCGCAGTGCATGAGAATGGCATATGCCATAGAAGTGTCGCTGAGAGTGGTCCATAGCGGTTGCCATGTACTGGTACAATCTTTGTGCCAGTTCCACTCACTGAAGTCAGGGATTTCCTGCTGGAGGGAAGCGACTCCAGTAGAAACTCGCTTGCAGCAGCGCTCGCTTCACATGCTGCAAAAGCGCGGCTTGGGAGATGGGATGTTTTCCAGCGATCTGGTTGCAGTAGTGAAGAAGTGATGCTTAGCCTCATTGACACCGGCTGCACCACATCCCTTGCTGTACATTAGTAAGATGAAGCGTTCTATAGGCTCTATATGCACGGACTCGAGAGTGTCAGGATCATGCGTGAGAGCCACTAGTGTGTCGGTGGGGTCCGATATGCTTGTACAGGCTGCCCAGGCGGTCTTTTTGCCACATCCAAGAAACCGTGAAGTCGTCTTGCACCCCGTTAAGCCCCGTTAAGCTGTGAAAGAGAGGTAGTGCCACGGACTTTGACGGGCCAAGATCGGAACAGATGGTTTGGACTGGAATGCCACAATACTTATTCCTGAACCCCTAAAATCCCGAAGTATGAATGGATCAGCGACTTCTTAAAAAATGTTAACAAAAAGGAGCCGTTCTCATTCATCAGCACACAGGTCTCCAAGACTGACATGAGCGGAAAGCTCCTTCTGTGTACCCGTTTTGAGTCCATGTTCTTCAACAGGCGTTGTGACCTCACAATACTTCAACCGTGCAACCAATCCGAGGCGGACACCAGGCCCCTCCTGCACCTAGCACATGCCACGGAGGAGGGTCATACAACAGCCTATGTTCGCACGATGGACAGCGATCTCCGGTCTTTGGAGACCCTCGGTCTATCGGAACTCTTGGTGGACTTCGGTACTGGAAAAAAATATTGTGACATTCCAGTCCATACCATTTGTTCCGATCTCGGTCCGTCAAATCCTTGGCACTACCCCTCTTCCACAGCCTTACTGGGTGCGACCCGACTTCACAGTTTCTTGAGAGCGCAAGCCAGAAGATATGGGTACTAATAATCATTGGTACATTCTTGCTAAATCGGTCTTTGTATTGTATTTCGAACATTTAAATACACATAGCGGCGTAGCGGCATAGTTATAGCATTTTGTCAGCAGATGTCATCTCCGAAGTATTTTAATATAATTTGTTCCTGAATAATCATCGCTCGATTGTTCTTAGTGGTAACTGTTGATCTTTGACCTTTGACCCCAAAATGGGGTGACCTCAAATCTTCAAAATAAGATCAGAATCGGAGAATGCCACAAACCTCTATGGTATTATTTGTGGTTCTTTTGGTGTTATACCTACAATTGACCTCTGGTTCGGATGACCTCTATCGCGACTCTCAAATGAAATATTGCCCCGAATCGCCAAAATAGGGCCGGATTCGGGTTACTCAACCCTGGAAACCAATAGAATGAGGCAGTTTATATATCTTGCCCCAAAACCACTGATAATGGCGAATTTGTCCCCGAAATGACCTTTAGGGTGACCTTAAAGGGTGAACTTGACCTCAAATCGTTGAAATAAGATCACAATGCGATTCTCCGACCCCCAAAACCACTAAAAAGTGCTATTATTCATATTTCTAGCCCTTTTAGTTATTTAACTACGATTGACCTCTAACCCGGGTGGCGACCATATTGAATTTCGCCGAAGACCAGGTGAAATCTGAAGTGTCTGTTAATGCAGCCAAGACCAGGTGAAATCTGAAGTGTCTGTTAATGCAGCCAAGACCAGGTGAAATCTGAAGTGTCTGTTAATGCAGCCAAGACCAGGTGAACTCTGAAGTGTCTGTTTTGTTAAGTTGTCGGCGATGACCGGACCTACATGACCCCCAAGCAAGATCAAGCAAAGAATCAATACTTAATTCAGAATGTAGGCCTATCTGGTCGGCGATGGTCGGGTTTACGTTTGGGTAACATAGAAACATCATACCATGGAATTGATAAACTTCATGTAGGTGCACGTACTTTTCGTAATTCCTACCTACAATTCAGAATGGTTTGCGCGAAATATCAATCAACCATCGTAGTTCCAGAGCTATACGCACTCAAAAGTATAAAACATCGGGGTCCTCACAATCAATATCAATTTTCATAGCGCAAATATGCCACATGGGTTGTAGACAGATTCAAACTGAGCGACACATGCAACCTTTTCTGTCCTCAGGGGGTAACAAAAACCGCTTTGCTTCATTTGATGAATGTGTAGTGTCCTAATTGTGACCAGAATTGTGCCAGGTTATTGATTCTTTGAAAGATAAATAGTAGCTTTGTGTACATGTAACTCGATTCCACCGTTCTGTGCGTGGCTGGGTTATAAATATAGGATTGTGTAATACCACGTGTTCTTCCTACCACACCGGTTACAAGTGATCCTCTGTGAACTTTGGTACCCGTTCATTCCCACTTCACTGAAAATATCTGTTTAAAGCAGAATCAGCTATGAAATATTTTGGAAAATATAAAGTATTTTTAATAAAATTGATATATGGTCATTCAAATTGTCTAATTTAAAACTCTCAAGCGACACAGAACGGGTCCAAGTTAACATCATTCTCAATAACGGCTTTGTCAGACGCACCATGCCAGACTAGGGATGAGTTGACAGAAGCTGCATTAATATAGGATTACACAACTCGGTAACTGATTCAAACCAGTTCAGTAAACATAACACAGGACTTTAGGGCGGTCAGTTGCCAGAGCAGACGTATTATGTGATTTTTCAAAGTCGGGTACGATCAGTTTCGACCTTAGCCCACAAACATTTAATGCACATATTTTAAGATACCCCCCTCTCAGACTCTCCCCCTAAGCCCCGCCAAACTTCACAACTTGTCTACGCCCTTGTGTTGTCCGTCAGTCCGTGTTCGGTCTATATCTCTGACGGTTTTTCATCTACTAATGCAATTGTTTGTGAGTGGATACATTAGGGGAAGGGGGAAATTGTACTGCTGTCCTTCAAGTTTATTGACTTCATGCTTTATTGTTTTTAAAACCATTGACACTATGAGGCAAGAACATAGAAGAGGAATTAGTTAATTAATTGCCAGTGAAGTAATTACTAATTAGAAATCTTATTGATCGGGAGGTCAAATGGTCAAGGACACTCTGGCTCAAAACTCGTCATGCGGGACGGCCGAGCGGAAATCTACGAAGTGGACCGATTGGGACACAAGCCAATAACATGAATTCCTATGAATCTCCACATGCGCCGGAATCGCCTAGCACGCATGACTCCAAACTAAACCACTAACTCGGACGAATAAACCATCGATGGGCAAATTATAAAATATGGATCCCAAATTTATATCGAATGTACTGGTAATCATATAAAGTTATGATCGACGGAAATATAATATCACAAAGTATTAGCTTTAGCATAAAACATGTCGCATGTTTCAGTTATATAGTCCCAGTGATGTCACAGTTTGTTTTCAAATCTTCCAGTTGAAAATCAACGCTGTTTTTGATCGGTGCTACAGATGGAACTGTCGACAGGGGTGACAATTACTGTTGCGCCCTCTGGTGTAATTGGAAAACAACCCATGCATTACCTCCCCTCAATGCATTTTGGAATTGAGGGGAGGTAATCCGATTCGAAATTTCAAATTATCTCCGGATTATCTTCCCTCTGCCTGTTAGGATGTGAATTCCAAGGAGTTTTGAAAATTGAACCAACACGTTTTTTACAATACATCCGAACTTTCGTACTACTTTACCAGCGAAAAGCTTTGAACTATTAACGAACTAATGAAGTCAAAAACGCTTTTAGTTCGACTAAAATAAATTCGTGCCAGTCCAAAGGCGACAAATATAACTCCGTCTACGTTTAGGCCCACTATTTACCGGTATTAAAGCATCAGATCATACTACCGCCTTCTATAGTATCACAGTCCGGGCTAGGATCATACTAAACTCCCGAGACTATACCATTTTAGACAGGTTATCTGTCATCGAAAGAGGGTCTCAATTTGATATACATGTACAATACAAGGTAGTCAACTGGGACAGCTGGTATTTCTCCTATTAGTGTGGTATGATATGTCATAAAAACAGCTCCCGTAGGACTTTTGTGCCAAAATAGATTTTTTTGCTTTACCGGATTGATTTGGGGTCAAACTATGGGGAAATGATGGGGTTCAAATTTTCCGAGTCCTAGACCCCCTTCTGGGGGTCCCCTCCATTCTGTGACCCCTCAGGACCCATCTATCACTAGCTCCGCTAATAGTGAACCGATTTTCACAATCTTGGAGCCGATTTGGGGTTTTCAATGACGCTGAGTCTATTTATAATACTTTAAAAGCGATATATACTATATTTATATTTAGGATGGGGCGCTTTCCGTCCAAGAAACACCTCCCGTAACGTTTTATTTCCTATCTAGTCCAATAATATACCCATTTGTCCCGTCTTACAGCAATTTTGTTGTTGCTATTGATTATAGTTATGGGTCACCTTCCATCAGCTTGGGCGCCTCATCACCTTTTCAGTCTGTGCCAATTCCAAGTACATCTGATGTAGCTCTACCATCTTTACCAATCTTTCGAGAAGGTGATAAAGAGACGGGAACGAGTCTTCAAGAGGCTCAAGGAGGCAAAAATAAAACTAAAACCCTCAAACTGTATTCTCTTCCAAAGATCAACAAAATATCTAGGGCACGTAGACGTAGTATCTCAAGAGGGTATTCAGACAGACCCTGAAAAATTGTCTGCAGCACAAGAATGATCTCAACCATTGAATGCTAAACAAGTTAGGAACTTCCTGTGATTATGCTCATATTACCGTCGTTTCGTCAGCGGGTTCGCGAAAGGGCACGACCTCTTCATAAGCTTATAGAGAAAGGGGCTAAATTCAGCTGGAATGCCGAGTGCGATAAGTCATTCAAGGAGCTTAAGGAATCCTTATTGACTCCCCCCCCCCCTTCCCTACTGACATACCCACTCTCAAACAGGTTTTAATTTTGGACACTGATACCAGTGACCAGGCAGTGTGGGCCATGTTGTCCCAGGAACAGAGTGGCACAGAGCGAGTCATAGCTTACATGAGCCGCGTCTTAAATAAGCACGAGCCGGTATACTGTGTCAACAGAAAGAACTACTTGCTGTTGTTGTTGCACTCAAGCACTTCCATCCGAATCTTTATTGACAGAACATCCTATTGAGAACTGGTAATGCCGCTGTGAGTTGGATAAAAAAAACACTGGTCAAACTGCCAGGTGATTGGAGGTATTATGGACATACAATTCAGAGGTAACACATCGGGCTGGACCCAGTCATGCTAATGCGGATGCATTGTGATGAAGACAATGTTCCGCATGTGCCAAACAGCAGCAGTCGATTGACCGACTTAGAAGAGGTTACCTGTCAAACGGCAGATACTCAGTTTCAAACTGATGACGAACACAATGGAGATAATGCAGGGCAATCGATGGCAGCAAGTAGATGTAGGACACCAGTAACGGAGGGACCGAAACAAAGCATGGTATTACTGGAAGGTTAGACACCCAGTGAAGTAAAGCTGACATGTAACATGTCACTGACCTTCGAGAAAGGGAAAGCCCAACCCGTACGGTCCACAATTTCACAATTGAAGATGATTGGAGGCATGTTACATCGATCCTGGGTTGACAGTTCTGGAAAGACGTTGTATCAGCTGATAGTGCACCTAGCATATAGGAATGATGTGCTCATGTATTATCATGATATCCCATCTGCTGGACACCTTGGAGTTGACAAATTGCTGAGTCGAATCGGACAGGCTTTCTGCTGGCCTGCTATCAAGCGTGACAGATAAATTAAATACTGTCTTCGGTGTGACAAATGAACTGCTAGGAAAACACCTAAGAATGTAAGACCAACAAAATCTTGTTGGAGAGCCAATGGAGAGGGTGATAGTTGACATTCTAGGCCCCTACCTCTTACATGCAGTGGTAGTAAGTAGCTCCTAGTAATTGCAGATTGCTTCACCAAATGGATGGAGGCAGTCCCTTTTCCTAACTAGAAAGCATTTACGGTTGCTAAGGCATTATTAGACAATTTAATACGCAGATTTGGAACACCATTGCAGGTTCATTCAGACCAGGAGACAAACTTCTCAAAATTATCAAGACAGGAACCTCTTCCATGCGATCTCAATCAAATGAGACTGTCGAGAGATTCAACAAAACTGTGGCAAATATGTTGACAATGTATTGTGGAAAGCAATAACACAATTGGAACGAGTTCTTTCCTCAGGTGATGGCATACAGGGCCTCTAGATATCCAAGCACAAATAATTATCTAAACATGATAGTATTCGTCAAGGCGGTTGTTATGCCTCTTCAGGCACTCATCCAGTCACCCTAGTGGGATGGACTGCATAGCATGAAGCTAAGAAAGAACCTTCGGATGACTCAAGAAGTTGCTCATGTCGTCCTCAAGCAGAAAGCGGAGTATCAGAAACGCCATTATGATATTATGTCTAAAGAGAGGACACTCAAGGCTGGACATACAGTTTGGCTGTATAGCCCGTTGAGGAAACGCGGGTTTGGTTATAAAAATTACATCACAGTGAAAGGGTCCTTTCTGTCGTTATTGTTTGAAGGATAGATGACCTAACATACATGGTGAAGAGTTCACCTAGGCAACAGCCAAGAGTTGCATGGAGCAAGCGTCAAAGAATCAGAAAATTAGAATAATGGTATATCCACTTAGGGTTAGAGAATCGGCCATAGAAACTCGTGGGACAGTTTGACAGATTCACTCATGCTATTTAAGCTATCGCTAAGCTGTTTCATATCGAGTTTATCTAATTACAAGCGTCTAGTCCGTCATTCATAATCCAGCCGTCGTCCATTAGAGAATATCCGCGTCCATAATCCAAAGACCTATTCCATTTCCATATAACAGTATTAGCACCAAATTCAAAAAGACAAAAGTAAACATAAACATAGGCTTGTTTCCTGCAAGAGAGAAGCGGTCAACAATTTTCAATGATGCCGGCAAGACATCATGATGTTCCAAAATATCAAATCCGTATCGTTGATCAGTATTCTTAATCCATAATATTCGTTATAGAGTCGTCATCTAAAAATGATGTACCTCAGTCACGCTTTGATTGTGACTGTTCATATGAGTACCATGAAGATCTTGAAGTACATGGGCTCATACGGCCCCTAGCCCCGGGTTAAGCGGAATTAGACACAAGTTACGAAACGTAGCGCCATAGATCTTGCACGCTACGTTCGTATTTTGTTATCAGCATGCGATATGTATCGCCAAATTTGAGAAACTTTGAGTGGCGGCGCTTGGTGGAATAGCCCTGTTTCATAAGTTTCTGCAACAATGTTTTGTGACGTTGATTAAAATCATCACATTTAACACAGGATCTAGCAAATGCTACTAAGCGAGATATGTATACGCCATATGCAGGTCCCACTGGAATATTAATATCCAGAAAGGGATAGTTTACGATGTCGAAATTGTAATCATCTCTTTTGTCATAAAGTCGACGAGAGAGAATGCCCGCCTCATTTTTATAGAGGTAGATATCTAAATAAGATGTGCCTGTAGGGCTATCTGTAGTTTCCTTCAAATCCAGTGAAGGTGGATATATATCCTTCACTGCGTCATTTATATAGCGATTATCCACAGCGAGAAGATCGTCTATATAGCGTTAGGCCAATCGCTCATGACAACAATGAATAAAATCTTCAACAATCATATCAGGATTGTTAACCTGTCTCTTGCTGAAGGTGACACCCTCATTGCAAATTATGCATACACTGTTCTCATGCAGACATGACTACTGGATGATGGAGACCTTTCACAATAATCAATCTTACCCAATTAAACGCAACATTAAAAAGGTGTTGGAAAACGATGCTGGCGTACTGTCAAGAAGTAATATGACTGCACAGACTAATACACTGACTGCATACTTCTAAAAACATCAAAAGAACCAAAGTGAACCATGTGATGATTTGTATTCCAGCCATGCTTTTATTGTAGCTGGTCATGTGAACATTGTATGATATAACCACACGGCCCCTAGCACCGGCTTGAGCGGTATTAACTACAAATATATCAGAGCGAGGATATAATAGCCCTATCAAGTCATCTAAAACACACCCAAAAAAACATTAGCATTATAAAACTGGTCTTTCAATTGCCTTTGTTACGCGAAAGAATGATCTCCAGTGTCTGAAAATCTTAACTGTAAGTCCAGGATTATGACTTCGGGTTACTTCTTAAGTGCCGTTATGACAAGAAAGAACTGGTCCATCACAATAGAGAGGGCATCAATCGTCTCTCCGTTTTTTCAAATTTCTGGAAAAAAGAACATTATGTCTAGGTTTGTCACTTTCACATAAATGACCTTGACGTCAACCCCAATCGCAACCGAAAGCTGCTAGTAGTACAGTAAAGCTAAATTCATACCCATTTGCACAAATTGAGGCCCTTGACCTTTGACCTCCGAGTTGGGTCACGTGACCGGAAGTGACCTTTGACCCCTGCGCACCATAATTATCCGGTATTGTGCGCATGCGCAGGGATCAAAAGTCACTTCCGATCACGTGACTGGACTCAGAGGTCAAAGATCAAGGGGCCTCAATTTACGCAAATGGGTATGAATTTAGCCTTCCTATACTATACTGTTGCTGATAACACCTTCCGCTCTCTTCGAAAGTGCTATAAATGGACTCAGCTTCATCGAAAATTCCTAAAACCACACCAAGATTGTGAAAAACAGTTCACTATTAATATTCCTGATATTCCTGAAATCACACAGAAACGTTCGTTTTGGAGACAAAGCGTTGCATTCAGACCATACTTTTCTCTTCACATCGTTTTTAAAACAAAGGTTTTAAACACGGGTTCGACCTCTGACCCATTTCGTATATCAGCCCTCTGAAATGAACGTCGTCATTTTTCACTTGTTCAGTAAACTTTACCTCGACCGCTTGTTATTCGATGGCTTCACGTGAATTAGACCGTCAACATCGTGTTATATGCTGGAATTTCATTTTTGTCGGGTTTACCTAGGGTAAACCCTACTCTGTTATCACTTTTCATTTTTTTCCTGCATATGTGTAGTTCTGAACTCTTGCCCGGAGACTGTTCTCATTTGATGCCCTTACAGCATTTAGCCTATAGTATTGGACCCTTCTAGGGAGGGCCAATGATCGGCTGATGCAGCAACAACAACATTTTCCCAGTTAGACGCCAGATTTTGAAATCGAAAACGAGGCCGCGCTATGTCATCGGTCAACTGAGACAGTCACGTGGTTGTGTATGAAGATTGGGATGGCTCCTATAAATAGTGATCCAATGAGAATGCTCGTCTTAGTTTAAAATGGCGGGATCGAATAACCAATCACTGAACGGAAGACAGCTGGAACAGTACTATCGCTGTCTGTTAATATCTTGATTTAACAGAGAGTACTACAGTCTATTACAGCATTCTTATATCTGACAGTCATATACACATTTGCAATGCACAATAGCTTGTGCATTGAACGTGATAATTGGGACATTATCGCAGTAAATTTTATCTTTCCAATTTCTTTTAAAATTTGCCTTTCCAATCTATTTTATCCGGTATCATTTATCACTGCGGTACGGTGTAGTCATTCTCTACTGTCCATCGACATCCGATCCATGGAACTTTTGTTGTAAGATCACAAACGTGGTGTTCGCTTTAGATAAGGAATCGTCCTCAATGCGTTTTTGCGTATTCGGTAGAATAAATCATCTTGTTTAACCTTCAGCAGATTGATCCCAAATTAAACCTTTGATAACAGGGTGTATAGTCTATTCCATGACTACAGTTCAGCTATCATGGGATATGAAAATTAAGGCTAGCTGCTCAACAGTTTGTGCCGACTGAGGTATTAATGAAGTAATATTTCACAACATCCAGCTTATCAAACATACAAGACTGTTCCTCATAATGAGGGTATATTTCCTTCATGTAGCAGATATTTCGTGATTTATCTACATGGCAGTGTGACTAACGTCACAGGACGTACGAAGTAGGGTTTGATATGATTTAAGTGTGTACCTTGACCTAAGACTGACCATTTCCATGGTCGTAGAAGGCATTGAGACATGTTTTTGCCAATTTCGAGGATTCTAGGTCACCTAATTAAGTCAGAAATTGGGTCAGAAAGTAGGTCACATTGACCTTGACTCAATTAGGTCAGGTCACACTGACATTGACCTAATTGAGCGCATTTCCATGGTCTTAGGAGGCATTAGGACATGTTTCTGCCAATTTCGAGGTTTATAGGTCACCTAAGTAGGTCAAATTTCCATCACAAGTAGGTCAGCTCAGAATTTGCTGGTAACAGTCCCCTAATACACGTTCATGCCAAAAATCAAGGTTCCAATGTCAACGGTTCTCCTTATTTTGCCGGAGAAAAGATTCGGATGGATTGACTGACTCACTCATTACCGGACAATTTGCAAATGAGAGCCTACTTCGTAGGACAGTTGTCGGGTTGAACATAAATTAGATCAAATATAGCAGTATGTGTGAGTTAATTTACTCTTTTATCTACCGAACAAAGCAATTATAACGGACATCCTGTTATTTGTTATATGTGATGGAAATGAAAGCTATAGTCTCACACTCATATGAGACTGGGATAAATTATACAATTATTGTAAACCAGAAACGGAATCGAAGTAAACGAGTCTGGGGAAGCGCGAAACACTGCCAGACAACCTAGGAATTTCCCTGATTAGAAACACCTTAACGATATTTATCAGTTGTCAATGTCAGCTGTCAGTCAGGTATATTCGGAGTAACAATTCTATCTCTTATCGTGCAAAGCACTGCGCCATGTACCTGTCACTTCGAGTTAACGCGTCCAGAACTCCGGATCAAACAGAAATCCACAATGGGGCGTTATGTCCGTGGTCGATATTTTCAACAACCAATTAAAAAATTGGCTGTCAAAATGGTCGTCATGGTCCATTTCAATTTGAATGGGTCGGTCACCAGGGTTGCCTAATCTGATGTTTCCATATGCATATTTAATTTCCAGGAAACCACGACGAAATTTCATTGAAATAAAAGGAATAAAGTAAATTGTCATCTGTCCGGTGGTTTCTGTAGCTTTTATGTCACTTAGCTAAGCTTGACTGTCTTCCCTCAAAGCTGCCGCCTGTAGAGATATAGCCAGTGAGGTTGGCGCAGTATGGGCAGTAGCCCCGAAGGGCTAAAGGGGGGCTATTGTATTGGGGTTCGTCCGTGTGTCCGTCGGGGCGTCCGTCTGCCCGTACTTCCGTCCGACTTCGTTTCAGGACAATAACTTGTCCTCGCCTCAAGATCTCGCTTGGGATTGTTTTCACGCCGATCTGCCTATAGGTGGCGCCACCTGGGGGCCAAGTTAAAGTTTCGTTTCCGTACAGTAACTTTTGAAAAACTGAATGGATTCTTTTCAAATTTGGTATGTGGGTACCTCGCCTCAAGATCTTGCTTGGCATTGTTTTTCACGCCGACCCGCCTATAAATGGCGCCATCTGGGGGCCATGTTAAAATTTCGTTTCCATACAGTAACTTTTGAAAAACTGAATGGATTATTTTGGTATGTGGGTATATACCTCGTCACAAGATCTCGCTTGGGATTGTTTTTCGCACTGGGCCAATTCAAAATTTAGTTTCAGGGAAATAACTTCTGAAAGCCGCACCGGAATAGGACAAACTCGGTGATTGTGGGTACCTTGTCACTGGAACTCTCTTGCGATTGCTCTCCATGCCAGGTACTGAACGTTACGCTTCCAAGCCAAATCTATTGTTTCAACGTCAAGGACTTCAACCGCTTGAGTTTTCATTATTTTTTTTATTTTTATTTTTTTCATACACATTTGGAATTGGTGCTAACTGTCATACGAAATCGGCATTTCGATTATTGACGCGGAAATCCTTCTATGAACGATGGCCGAATATTGAATGTCGAATCTGACGCTTGCTATTACGATTTGATACTCAGAGTATGTCAGGTTGTCAATGCAATTATTTGACAGATCTTCGCATATCCATGTCGAATACTACACTTATTCGCCCGGCCAAATATCACACGGTTTCTCTTCAGAATACGGTGGGTGATGTCATAAATATTCCGTGGTCCATAATTTAGGAGAAGTGCCCCATACTCCGAACAACGCCTGTCAGCTGTAGGACAACCGTCTAGCTAACCTCCAAACAGAGTTATCTCCCCTCCTGCCAGTCGATCGACCCTGCCCTCTTTCATTTTGTATAAAACCGTGTACCAAAACATCATTTCACAAAACCTGAATCTTACCAGCCAAACAGTCCTTATCAACATGCTAAATACTAAGATATTTGATGAGCATTTGATTCCGAAAAAGAGTGCTGATTTTTTTCAAACAAACGACCATTAGCTTTCATTTAGTGTTGTTGTAAAGAGGTGGACAGTTATTTAATTATTCGCCGATTATTTGTTTTCGGATAATCTCGCACTTTTAATCTCCGCCAAAGGCTACGTGGCTTGGTGAAGACCCACTGTGCGGAGAATGGCAGGGTATTTTCCGTCCGTTTTCAATGAATGAGGGCAGGGTCGACAGCGATTGGCGGTCCTCTGTCCTACAATAACCTCATGTTTCATAAAAAAAAATATCTCCCAAGAACTATTGATCAAAAGCTTACGATGGTTTCGCTGCAAACGAGGTTATATTATTAACTCGAGTCTGTGTTTCGGATAAATAGAATTCGCGTATATAACTGCTTTAGTGAATGCGTAGGGGTGACAGCTTGTCAGGGCCAGGCGATCATCTGTCGACTACATTTTCGTCGCCGAACTCAAATCAAAGCACCGGGTTCCAATTAATTGTTCTAAAGAAGCTGCATGTTGTTATGATATACGCTTTCTGTCATTGTTTGCGAATGAAACTCGTAGATTTCGAAATGTCAGCGTAATTGGGTATATGCATTTTAGGTCAATGGTGCATGGCTAATGACATAATTAATATATTTGCCACGATCCAGTGGTAAACCGCGCACTGCTATGATCCAGTGTTAGATCTTCCCCTCGCAAGCGATAACATTTTTGTTTTAACACAAGGCTATTCTATGGATAACAACTTCTTTATTGCTGTAGAGCTGACGTTTTGTTGGAGATACTTTCAACTTTTTCATTAGCTTTGAAAAAGTTGGAAGTATCTCCAACGAAACGTCAGCTCTACAGCAATAAAGAAGTTGTTATCCATAGAATAGCCTTGTGTTATATACGCCGACTTCTAAATGCCTATCAAAGAAATCATTTTTGTTTTGTTTTTTGTATTGTAAGGGGGTGTGTGGGAACGGGCCGCACGGCAGGCTAAACATGACCAGTGCCCATCATACAACGATAGGGTGCAATCCAAACTATATCAGGGATGTTTTTGTCGATAGACAGTATTTTGTTGCCAGGATTCTGGTCCATTCTTATGTAATAAAGGGTCTTATGCGTGGTGTGGCATAGGTGCCGAAGTCTGTCACTATCCTACTGTCAGACGCTGGATTAGTGCCGAAGTCTGTCACTATCCTACTCTCAGGCGCTGGATCAGTGCCGAGGTCTGTCACTATCCTACTGTCAGGCGCTGGATTAGTGCCGAAGTCTGTCACTATCCTACTGTCAGGCGCTGGACTAGTGCCGTCATCCGCTATCCTGCTGTCAGACGCTGGATTATTGGAAGTCTGTCACTATCCTACTGTCAGGCGCTGGATTAATTGCCGAAGTCTACATCACTATCCTACTGTCAGACGCTGGATTAGTGCCGAAGTCTGTCACTATTCTACTGTCAGACGCTGGATTAGTGCCGAAGTCTGTCACTATCCTACTGTCAGACGCATGGTTAGTGCCGAAGTCTGTCACTATCCACTACTCTCAGGCGCTGGATCAGTGCGAGATTCATCACTTTATCCCTGCACATCAGGCGCTGGATTAGTGCCCGAAGTCTGTCACTATCTACTGTCAGGCGCTGGACTATGATGCCGAAGTCTGTCACTATCCTACTGTCCAGACGCTGGATTATTGCCGAAGTCTGTCACTATCCTGCACCTTCAGGCTGGATTGGTGCCGAAGTCTGTCACTATCCTACTGTCAGACGCTGGATTAGTGCCGAAGTCTGTCACTATCCTACTGTCAGACGCTGGATTAGTGCCGAAGTCTGTCACTATCCTACTGTCAGACGCTGGATTAGTGCCGAAGTCTGTCACTATCCTACTGTCAGACGCTGGATTAGTGCCGAAGTCTGTCACTATCCTACTGTCAGGCGCTGGATTAGTGCCGAAGTCTGTCACTATCCTACTGTCAGGCGCTGGATTAGTGCCGAAGTCTGTCACTATCCTACTGTCAGACGCTGGATTAGTGCCGAGGTCTGTCACTATCCTACTGTCAGGCGCTGCATTAGTGCCGAAGTCTGTCACTATCCTACTGTCAGACGCTGGATTAATGCCGAAGTCTGTCACTATCCTACTGTCAGACGCTGGATTAGTGCCGAAGTCTGTCACTATCCTACTCTCAGGCGCTGGATCAGTGCCGAGGTCTGTCACTATCCTACTGTCAGGCGCTGGATTAGTGCCGAAGTCTGTCACTATCCTACTGTCAGGCGCTGGACTAGTGCCGAAGTCTGTCACTATCCTACTGTCAGACGCTGGATTATTGCCGAAGTCTGTCACTATCCTACTGTCAGGCGCTGGATTAGTGCCGAAGTCTGTCACTATCCTACTGTCAGACGCTGGATTAGTGCCGAAGTCTGTCACTATCCTACTGTCAGGCGCTGCATTAGTGCCGAAGTCTGTCACTATCCTACTGTCAGACGCTGGATTAGTGCCGAAGTCTGTCACTATCCTACTGTCAGACGCTGGATTAGTGCCGAAGTCTGTCACTATCCTACTGTCAGGCGCTGGATTAGTGCCGAAGTCTGTCACTATCCTACTGTCAGGCGCTGATTAGTGCCGAAGTCTGTCACTATCCTACTGTCAGACGCTGATTAGTGCCTGTCTGTCACTATCCTACTGTCAGGCGCTATTAGTGCCGAAGTCTGTCACTATCCTACTGTCAGACGCTGGATTAGTGCCGAAGTCTGTCACTATCCTACTGTCAGACGCTGGATTAGTGCCGAAGTCTGTCACTATCCTACTGTCAGGCGCTGGATTAGTGCCGAAGTCTGTCACTATCCTACTGTCAGGCGCTGGATTAGTGCCGAAGTCTGTCACTATCCTACTGTCAGGCGCTGGATTAGTGCCGAAGTCTGTCACTATCCTACTGTCAGACGCTGGATTAGTGCCGAGGTCTGTCACTATCCTACTGTCAGGCGCTGCATTAGTGCCGAAGTCTGTCACTATCCTACTGTCAGACGCTGGATTAGTGCCGAAGTCTGTCACTATCCTACTGTCAGGCGCTGGATTAGTGCCGAAGTCTGTCACTATCCTACTGTCAGGCGCTGGATTAGTGCCGAAGTCTGTCACTATCCTACTGTCAGGCGCTGGATTCAGTTCATTTTGGTTTATCCATAGAGTGTATCCACGGTTTATCCCAATCTAATTAAAATTAATCCTGTCTGCTCCCCCTTTTGGATATGTCGCTTGTGGGATATAACTAACTTGAACTAACGCGTGTCAACCAATCCCGATAACTCTTCATAGTTCTTTGAAGGGAACATAATGGCAGGTGCTTTTTGGTTGACTCAGCCGAATTAGATGCCGCTGGCGGGGTATCTTCTGATGTCGCCGAGCTTCTGCCAGGTTGGCACCATAATGCGGGATAGATTTATGGACTGATCCTTAGCATAAACCTTGTATTAAAGTTTCAGCTACATAGCGACATATACGATTGGGGAGCATTGATAGGATATTAATTTATTAAGATTCGGTTTATCCTCGCCTGATGATCACCGTAGATTTGCAATGGTCGATAAAACTGTTAACGCGATATAGATAAAACTGACCTAGTAATAGAGAATACAAGATAAATTTACGTGTTTGTTTGCCTGGAGCATAAATACTTCATTTAAGCCGCAGCTGGCTAGAAAAATATGTGTATACTGTCAACTGCTGAAACGGTTATTGCTAAATATAACTATGATTAGTGCTGTCAGATCGGCAAGTGTTGATGGATAAAACGACGAGGATCTCGAGGGGGAGGCTAGAATATAAAAAGAATACTTCATCATCCCAGGACAGGCATGAACTCGGTACTCTCCATGACTGGACTTTTTTTTTGAATGCTATTCGTTAATGATCAGCCCCAACCGTTAATACAATTTAACTATCTAGATGGAAGAAAGGTGGATAAAGGTACATTGCGATACAATGTAATCAATCGAATCTAAGTATACGGAATGAGCCGAGAAAATAAGTTTACATCATATTCACAAAATAACTTCACGTCATATTTCCTCGATGCATTATTTCACAAGTACATTCACAAGTAATGATATAAACGATACATTTAAAAAAAATTGGTAACGTTGTAGACGTTATTATAGTTTATTTGTCTGTCACTAGAACATTTGTGCTGTCTGCATATTGATTATAATATGTCAATTTGGAGTATTTCATATGAGAAATTCAACCATGAAAAAAAAGTCAGTTTATCAAGGTCTTTACTGACAATAGAATAGGAAATATATATTTTTTAAATGTATTTCCCCTCTGCCCCAAGTTGAATTTCAACAGCGTTAGCAATGCATATATATCAGTATAGGTAGAAAGTTATTGTCAATTGGAACATGTTTATACCTTTGGAAATATAAGCAAAGCAACGATTATATTGGCTGTGAAATGAAATAATCCAACATAGGGTGACCCACTAGGGCCATTGCCATTTTCTTTCAATTTCCTATATTTTTCGTTCATTTCCGAAAAAACAACAGTAGTATAGAAAAAAAAAGATTAATTACTAATTTATTGTATAAAAACGTGACGTTAAACGTTGATTCTCTCTCTCTCTCCCTCTCTCTCTCTCTCTCTCTCACTCTCTTCTATCAGTATAAATTGGGACGTTCCAGAGGGAAATCCGGAGGAGTGACGTCACATCCGGCGCGAAGGTCATGTGGAGGTCAAAGGTCAATCAAAGGTGTTTATCTGGGTATCATGTAGGCAGCCATTGTCTGAGTCTTTGTGCAGCTGAAAAGACTGAAGTCTAGACATATTGTTGTTCCCAGACTTGGCTATTGTATTCATTGTCTCGTGATTCTTACATGGAGTATGAACCTTTATCTGCGTATGTGCAGTCCGGGACTAGTAGAAATAGGGCCTTGGAATTGACATTTTGGGGTCGAGGTGGGCCCATTATCGGCCTATGGAATCCGGAAGAGCGCCAACGTGAAGCACTCCTCGAGGTCGATCAAGTCATGGGTGGGTGTATGTAAAACTAGGATTCGCCTTGAAAATATAAAAGGCGAAACACGGACTTTACCCTTAAAATATAGAAAACTCCCATTAAATGGGTGTCTATGTGAGGCAATAGCGATCCCCTTGGGGTTCGTGGCCACAAGAGAGGTGCAGTGAAACATTTCTCTCCGAAATAAAAATCGGAAGACGGACTTTACACCTAAAACATGGGGAATATCCCAGGTAATTGTGTATGGGGCTTATGGGATCTACATGGTCTAGTGATGGGTGCATTTCCCCGAGAAACATGCGTAACACTGACCTTTTACCCCTACATACAGAAAAGATGCAAGCAGACACAAACTGCTAAACTCCTGTATGCCATGATAGAGTTACCTCCCCCCTCATGGGTACAAAGTGAGTGAGTGAGTGAGTAAGTGAGTGACTGCGTGGGGATTGGGTGGGTGGTCATTGAGTGAGTGAGCGAGTGAAGTGAGTGACTGCGTGGGTGGGATGGTGTCTGAGTGAGCGAGTGAGTGAGTGCCCAACGCCCATTATAACGTAGTGACGCCCTCACACTGGTGATCCTCTACACAGACACACGCACCCACACAGACGCAGAAACATACGTAGTTCGATAGGTGTATTCCTATTCTGACTGGTTAGAAAGAACAACAAAAACACTAAGAATGACAGATCAATCATTTTATCATCACCTCCATCACAGCGCACCCAAGCTGGGAGAGTCGCTATGGGTGTGTTTACAACCCAAGCATGTTCTTGTCCAATAGTTTCCATTTTCAATCTTCGGTCATGGTCGTTCTTGCCCATTAGGTGTATTCTCGGCTCCTCTTGTCCAATCAGAAGCCACCGTTTGTTGTAAGCGTCGTCGGGCAATCCAGGATTCCGTTGAGGCAACATGCCCTGGAACAGATGTTTGCGAATTTTGATCGCATTTTTCAGGGCCTTGGTGGGTGGTAACCCCATATCCTCCGCCAAGTAGCACTTGGTCTTCATGATGGACCTAAATTCATTTCAATTCAATATACTTTATTTAACGAGGGTAAAAACACAGTTAGTACAATGACTAATCTACCCTGTGGCCCTCACAGCGTGGGATCGCCCTTCATTACCTATACGTGGGATCGCCCTTTATTTCCTTACCATAGGGCTATTAAATCCGTCTTTTCGCCCCTGGGGTTAAAAATTCCGTGTTACGCATGTTTTTCTGGAAAAATGCACCCATCATGTAAGACTAAACCCATGTAGATCTCATAGGCCCCATACACAATTACCTGGGTTATTCCCCATGTTGTAGATGTGAAATCCGTTTTTCGCTATTTATTTCGGAGAAAAATCCTACTTTCACATGCACCCGCTATCCCACCCTGCACCTCCCGTCTGAACACGAGCTCAGTTTGACCAACCAGCGCCCGAGTACGGCGATGTTTCGCTTGACTGAGCCGTTGACACTTAACCTGCATTTAGATAGGACAAATTTGCTGTCAAAATCAAACCGCGCTTATTTGAAGTCTACAATTTTAGAATATAAATCAAATTACAGTTTGCCAACGCATACTGTAATTTCGTAATTTTATTGTTTGTATTCCTACGAAGTAGGCTCTCATTTGCAAATTGCTCGGTAATGAGTGAGTGAGTGAGTGAGTGAGTGAGTGAGTTCATCCGAATCCTTTCGTCGGCAAAATAAGGAGAACCGTTGACATTAGAACCTTGATTTTTGGCATGAACGTGCATTAGTGGACTGTTACCAGCAAGTTCTGAGCTGATTTACTTTGTAGGTTTCTTATATGACATATAAATCTCGAAATTGGCAAAAACATGTCCTAATGCCTCCTAAGATCTACTTCGTAGGTCCTGTGACGTTGGGCACACTGCTATGTATCAAAAGATATCGACCACAAACCTGATATTTTATGAAGTTATACCCCTTGTTGATGTAACAGTCTCCGATTTTGTGATCTACAGTTGAATGTACAAGTTATATCTGCGGATCCGTGTTCGGTAGAGCTGCTAACTTTTGGAAACATATTTATCTAGTTGTATTCTGGAAGCGTTCAAAAAACCATCGTATCGGCCCTTATTTTATGGAGCTGTGCCCCTTTTCGCGTGTTAAATTTCGAAAAAATACAGCAAGATCTCTATGACGATTCGCGTTCACACGAAAAGGCAGCAGATGGAAGTAGTACTTTTTGAATGATAATACTAACAGTAGAGAAAGAGTAAAACATTCATTCTCAGGTTGCATTGCGTGGATCTAGGAGCAGATAACTTTGGGCGCTGCGAAAAATGAGACCGGTTTTGCCCTTGCTTTCTCTTCGCATTAATTCCCGGTAATGTCTGGTCACTTCGGGTAACATCCGGTACTTTTATGACGTCTCTTTCGGTTGAAAGAGGTCAGAAGTCAACCATACATTTAATACTCTCAAGTCGCTGCATTGTAAGCTGACCTATACAAATCATCACATGTCGGAGCTATCACCATTCCAGCATCTTGTCCCCCACACTATCTCCTGCACTATGTTAAGTATAATGGCAAGTGAGGAAACCCCAGCACGTCAACATGACGTCGCAGGTGCATTTTAAGATCTCGGGTGCATGCGAATCCGGATATGTCGCAAAAAAATGGAAAAGGACTGCATCATCACATCCTTTTTTTTTCATGGAGCAAAGTGTAGGGTGTGAATATTCAATCGATCTGCCTTACGCTGTAGCGTACGATGCGAGGGGTGTCGGGACCGTTGATTGAAATTCCATGGTAAAGTCATGGTGCGCGGGCGCACCCGTCAAGAAGGCCTGCGGTGTCCGTCTTGGAGAAAAGGTGAACCATCGGTTATCAAATGAGCTGTGTGGAGTGTCATATTGAATCTCCAGCGATGTAGAGTTAAACTGTCAAGTCACAGTGCATAGGCGCAGCCGTGGAGTAGTTGAGAAAGAGTTGAGGAAGATTTTGGGGGTAAGCAGGGACGTGTTAGGGCGGAAAGAATCACCCCGTTGATTTTGAAGTCAAAGGGTCTATTAGGCCCACTGAATTCTCAAACAAGGCAATGAGCGATATTTTAGTCAAACTACTTGATCTGCTCTAAAATTTGGCTCTTTGCTGCATAATGACTTCAAGATCTGCTCTAAAATTTGGCTCTCGCTGCATAATGACTTCAACATTTGAAGTACCGGTACTGTAGATTATTGTTTTTCAGTCATTTAAAATAAAGACACAGTGTCTTGTCTATGTGAATGATATATCACACACGATACGAAAGCATTAGCCAAAAGCATACTTCCGTCTTTTCTGAAGAAGATGGCTGCTGGGCTGAGAAGAATAGACTTGAGTAAATTTGTAAATTTGTTTAAGTGGGGGGTGGGGGGGAGGGTACAGTTTCCAACACCAAGTGAAAAATCTCATTTCCATGTCTCTCACTAGAACGAAGTAAAACACAGATTTTACTTACCCCCAATCTTCTTTAAAATGTACAACACCAATACAGCCCCAAATCTGGCACCTTGTCCTGCAAAATGTGTAGTTTGAAGCATGAAAAATATCACCTTCATAGTGAAATCTACGAAGCAAATTTCTGCTAAAATATACTACATAATACAATGTAAAATATATAGAAAGATGTCTCAACACTTCATTGGCTTAGTATAAAAAAAATAACTTACAATTCTCATTCAAAGACCAACCACATGTCTGACTGCAATTTGCAAATACAATCCCAACATTTGTGAAGAAAGTACAATTGACCTGTGCTACTTTCTTTATTTTGCATTGGGTAGAAAAATGATGTATCATTACACCTTACAATGGAACTTCACCACCTCAGAGAAAAGTAGTTCTTCTCTCATGGCAGAGACCAATATGACCTCCTCACATGTTTGGGATGTTGTGTTTACGAATTGCAGTCAGACATGTGGTTGATGTTTTAATGCAAATTGTACATTATTTGTTTAAACTAACCCATTTTAACTGCTCGTTGGACCCCAATGAAGTGTGGAGGCATCTTCCTATATATTTAACATTGTATTTTGTAGCATATTTCCCAGAAATTTGCTTCGTAGATTTGACTATGAAGGTGATATTTTTCATGCTTCAAACTACACATATTGCAGGACAAGAAATCAAATTTGGGGCTGTATTCGTGTTATGCATTCTAAGGAAGATTGGGGGTGAGTAATACCTGTGTTTTACTGTGTTCTAGTGAGAGACCTGGAATTAGGATTTTCCACTTGGTGTTGGAAACTGGACTCTCGCCCTCCCCCTTAAGGCACGTTATCACGAGGATTAGAAACCTGTATACAACTGTGTATATTATGCTATTTTCATATTCCTGGATGGCTATCCAGGCGATGGAATGTATCTTTCTTATCCTCGGCACGTCAGGCACGTTATCACGAGAATTAGAAAGCTCTATGGTGTGTATATTATGATATTTTCAGATTTCTGGAAGGCTGTCCAGGCAATGGAATGTATCGGTCTTATCCTCGGCACGTTAGGCACGTTATCACGAGGATTAGAAAGCTGTTTGATGTGTAAATTATGATATTTTCAGATTTCTGGAAGGCTGTCCAGGCGACGGAATGTATCGGTCTTATCCTCGGCACGTTAGGCACGTTATCACGACGATTAGAAAGCTGTATGATGTGTAAATTATGATACTTTCAGATTTCTGGAAGGCTGTACAGGCGACGGAATGTATCGGTCTTATCCTCGGCACGTTAGGCACGTTATCACGAGGATTAGAAAGCTGTATGATGTGTAAATTATGATATTTTCAGATTTCTGGAAGGCTGTACAGGCGACGGAATGTATCGGTCTTATCCTCGGCACGTTAGGCACGTTATCACGACGATTAGAAAGCTGTATGATGTGCATATTATGATATTTTCAGATTTCTGGAAGGCTGTCCAGGCGACGGAATGTATCGGTCTTATCCTCGGCACGTTAGGCACGTTATCACGAGGATTAGAAAGCTGTATAATGTGTATATTATGATATTTTCAGATTTTTGGAAGGCTGTCCAGGCGATGGAATGTATCGGTCTTATCCTCGGCACGTTAGGCACGTTATCACGAGGATTAGAAAGCTGTATGATGTGTAAATTATGATATTTTCAGATTTCTGGAAGGCTGTACAGGCGACGGAATGTATCGGTCTTATCCTCGGCACGTTAGGCACGTTATCACGAGGATTAGAAAGCTGTATGGTGTGTAAATTATGATATTTTCAGATTTCTGGAAGGCTGTACAGGCGACGGAATGTATCGGTCTTATCCTCGGCACGTTAGGCACGTTATCACGACGATTAGAAAGCTGTATGATGTGTATATTATGATATTTTCAGATTTCTGGAAGGCTGTCCAGGCGATGGAATGTATCGGTCTTATCCTCGGCACGTTAGGCACGTTATCACGAGGATTAGAAAGCTGTATAATGTGTATATTATGATATTTTCAGATTTTTGGAAGGCTGTCCAGGCGATGGAATGTATCGGTCTTACCTTCGGCACGTTAGGCACGTTATCACGAGGATTAGAAAGCTGTATAATGTGTATATTATGATATTTCAGATTTCTGGAAGGCTGTCCAGGCGATGGAATGTATCGGTCTTACCTTCGGCACGTTAGGCACGTTATCACGAGGATTAGAAAGCTGTATAATGTGTATATTATGATATTTTCAGATTTCTGGAAGGCTGTCCAGGCGATGGAATGTATCGGTCTTACCTTCGGCACGTTAGGCACGTTATCACGAGGATTAGAAAGCTGTATAATGTGTATATTATGATATTTTCAGATTCTTGGAAGGCTGTCCAGGCGATGGAATGTATCGGTCTTATCCTCGGCACGTTAGGCACGTTATCACGAGGATTAGAAAGCTGTATAATGTGTATATTATGATATTTTCAGATTTCTGGAAGGCTGTCCAGGCGATGGAATGTATCGGTCTTACCTTCGGCACGTTAGGCACGTTATCACGAGGATTAGAAAGCTGTATAATGTGTATATTATGATATTTTCAGATTCTTGGAAGGCTGTCCAGGCGATGGAATGTATCGGTCTTATCCTCGGCATCATCTCTCTCATTCTCCTCATCCTCTATCTATTCGTCAGCCAGTTCCAAGGAAAGAAGAACATCGTACTCTACGCCCTCCTAGCCGCCATTGCAGCAGGTGAGACGGTTTGTCATTGTCAGCTCGAGGCCAGTTCGAGTTGACCTTTCAGTGGGAGACTTGCACAATACTAACCATCCAATCAGATTCTGTGATTGTCATTTCCGATTTGCCGATTTCGGCCCAGTTAACCAATCAACTGGCAGAACTAGCGCTTTCAGTTTATCTTCTGGGCGTATTGTGCTTAAGTCAACCATTTCATACTTCCCTTGTTTATAATGATGTATAATTCTAATCTAAACGTACTATTGGTTTAGCCGGATTGTTATGCCTAGTTGAATGAGCATTATTCGACTCACTCGCATTCCTCCTCTCCCTCCTCCTCCACTTTCTCCTCCTCCTGCTCCTCCTCCACCACACACACCAACACACATACGCTGAGGTAACTCTAACATGTAGCGAGAGCGAAAATGGCCACCTTTCTCCAAACACGCTTCTTTGCAATTTTGAATCTCCCATTTCTCTACTACTCTCCAAGTGCGCAGGCGCACATCACTCCCAGTCTGACTCTAGTCCACGAGTGCTTGACTAGTATACCTCACACGACCCATTCGGACCAATATTGAACCTTCTCGACACCAAGACGTCGATTCCAATGCCCTTTTTCTACTGCGCATGCGCAGATGTACGGTATTTCCAACACACACACATCCAGTCGGACGCTGCTCGACGAATGCTTCAGCATGACACCCCATATGACCCATTCGGACCAATATTGGGCCATCTCGACCCCAAAACGTCCATTCCAAGGTAGTTTTACCAGTGCGCATACGCGCCATACCCCCTATTTCCACGACCCACCAGTCCAATCCGAGACTCCTCTTCGAGTGCTTTACTATGACACCTCCCGTGTCTCATTCGGACCAATAATGGTCCATCTCGAGGCTAAAACATCCATTCCCATAATTCCCTGTCCGTGCAATCGCGCTATAGGCAGTACTTCCACGACTCACCAGTCCTATCTGACGCTTCTCCACGACTGCTTTACTATGATACCTCACATTACCCATTCGGTCCAAGAATGGTCCCTCAATCACCCAAACACTCCACCGCGCACTCTCAAAATGCCAGCTTTCGCTACTACTCCAACTGTTGACGTCACCAATGACGTCGGTGATGAAATGGACATTCCTCAAGTCGTGGCTTACGCCGCAAGCTTCAATATGAGATCCCCTACGCCCTATTAGGATGCGATATACCCCCTCAACCTCTCAAATACTCCCCTGCGCACTGTCAAAATGTCCACCGTTTGTTACTACTCCTCGACTACACATGCGCCCCATAGCCTTACTTCCACGCTACATCTGTCCAGTCGAACCCTCTCCCACATGAGCTTCACTATGACACCCCAGGCGACCCATTCGGACCAATGCCGTCAACAGAGTTATTGCCCCGTTAGAGTTGTCATCCTTGTCGCCAGAGTGTATAGATGGCGCTACGATTTTAATCTTCACTTCATCCGGGGTATCGGGGAATTTACCAAGTGCAGCCGTTTTATTATATTTTTATGGAACAAAAACGGACTTACACGAATGTTTTTACCTTTTGTGAGCAATTATTATATAATACTAACGTGTCGGTGTATGTATATGCATGCACACCACAGAAGACAACATGTTGAGATTTGTAGGTCCCTGATGACTCTGTCGGGACATGCATGGTACAGGGTCTCCCCGTGGGAAAACGCTGTTCTATTTATAGATCACCCGAACTGAAGAGAACAGTACAGCCAGGAATGTCAATGTTTTCAGGTGGCCACGTTTTTTCGTGGCTATATGGATCGACCATCGTGTATTCATCCATGTCACGGGTCACCAGCGCCGTATATCCTGCTTCTGTGCGATTCCCGGAGATGTCGGATTGACTAGCCACCGGCTACTGTTTACATGTTGTATAACACTTAAATAAAGTTTTTGATCAACCGGCCATTCCCAGAAATTCGGGCAACATCCCGCTTATGGTCCTTGCCATGGGACTACTTTCTGTCTGCGTAGGAATACCGCGGAGGAGTACACCCCCGGGGTCACTTCCGCTCATGTGACCGGAAAATAGAAAACGCATCTGGAGGCCATTTGTCCTACTTTCATAATTATGTCACGAAAGTAGGTCAAATGGCCTACAGATGCTTTTTCTATACTATTTGGCCCTGAAACGTTGAAGCGTTGAAGCATTCTGACGGTTGTTTGCATGTTTGAAATGGTAGTTTACAGGCCGCTTCCAATACGAATTTCGTTTAGTGATCCCCCAGGTCTCTCGTGATCCACACCTCCTTGCCCTTTCTAAACTACTTCGCGGAACCGAAGTGACGTTATAACAGCGCACTTATCATTTACACGTTAAAGTTAAAATCAAAAAGCAAAAAACGGACAAATCGAGGCAATTTTCAATATTTGATTTTCATTTTTGCGCGAAGCAAACCAAAAAACGAAAATTGAAAATTAACGGTCAAATTTCAATTTTTGATTTTGAGATTACAACAAAAACAAAACTAAAATTGAAAATTGACGATTTCGATTTTGATTTTGAGAATCCAAAAACAAAGAACGAAAACAGAAAATTGATGAACAGATATGACCGGTGGTCCACTATTATGGCTATAAGTTAACGTCGATTGTCGCATTATCTGAGCAGGTATGATGGGGCATACAATGCTACTGTACTTCCTTTATTTTATTTTATTATTTTTTTTTTTTTTTTTTTCAGGTGTGTTCATCCTCATAGGAATCATCATATGGGGGGCTGAGTTTCCATCCTCCCAGCTCGGCTGGTCGTTCGCCCTGGCTTGTGTCGGTGGGATCTTCCTCTTCATTGCCGGCCTAATGCTGATTCCAGAAAAGAGACCTGGAGTGATTTAAATGTACCCGAGCGGCGAATCCGACTGAGTGGTCGGCACATACGGAAAGCTGAAGGGATGACTATGGTGTTTACGTCTTTCCTAATGTCCGTAGAAGGTCAAACGGTCACAATAAAAGTAAAGCTTCTGTTATGTGAGAAAGTACACAGAAAGGATGAAGACGTGTTTAGAACATTCATAAGTGGGAAATATATAAATACTGTGCCTTTTTACATTTCAGAACCATCACCTCTAGCATATGGAAATACACTGTTGAACTGGTATGTTTCTCTTTTTAAAAGTGAAACTAATAGTAGATTTACCAATTCAATGAAAACTGAACGATCCCGCACTGAATTGTTGATCCTACCAAAACATGACGTTACGACAAGACAAATTGCCACTAAAGGCCTATCTAACATGTATGTTCGTTGTCTGTAAATTTATCTAATTGATAACACCATGATGATTCTTAGAAAAAGCCTGTACAGGGCAATAAGAAACCAAGCACAATGGAGTTATTATACCGTTCCTTAACCCTATCTGGCCTGGGCTTTTGGGGCCTGTCCAGGCCCGGGGGGGGGGGGGGGGGGGGGGGGCGAAATGACACCCCCCCATAATTATTTTTCTTAGGGGGCTGAAACTTACCACACTATATCCTTGGGTAAAGCTCTACCAGAAAATGCTGAAAAAAATGTAAGGTGACCGCTTTGATGACGTCACAGTGATGTTATTTTCAAAAACGGCATCTTTTGTTCGATTTTTCGGTCAGATTTTACGATTTTTTTATTTATGCAATTTCTCCGCAAAAACTGCACAATAAATCAGTAAATATTAATCTGATGTGAAATAAAATAGTTTTTGCCCACTTCTCATGTTGGAAAAGCAGAAATTTTGAAGAAATATGACGAAAACATCACCTTACTGGTACCCCACGTTGCCGCCATCTTGAATTTACCCATGACCCTCTGCTCGGGGGGGTTATGCAAATATACTCAAAATGATCCCAATATGATAAACTATGAAGTCACTGAGTTTCAGCTCTCCATTTTTTTTTGTTCCGGAGATAGCACAGAAAGTTTGGTAGGGGGCGGGGAATTTGCTCCCCCCACCCCCCACCCCCAGGCCTGGTAGGGTTAAATTAGCACTGCCTGAGGAGTTTATACAGTGGTATTTTTGACAAACAAAATATGGTATATACTATGAAGGAGTGCATGGTTAATTTCTGAACAAGATAAATGTTCGTGTAAAACTATATATCATTCTAGTTGTTGATTAATATCTAGATATTTTCATCTTCATTTTTGTATTATTATTATTTTAAGCAAGATGGAATCTTATACTATGTTTACTTTCATTTGTAATATATCTAACCATCAAGGTACTTGAACATTCAATAATCGACATTTATTAAAGCTGTAGCAGTTGCATTTAATTAGACATTAGATAGGTATTAAACTGATATTGATATATGATTCAAATATGAGATACTACTGCATCGGGTGCTCATGTAGTTACGTGAAGCAATGCTGTCATTAAACCCATCTCTATCAGTATTTCTTGTGAATGTAGACAATTTTGCATCAGTCCTCTAATAGACTGACTCAAACACCCATTATTATGCAGTTGATAATGTGTCTGGGGTGAACAGTGTTATTTAATGTTTTACCAATGTGGGCGTTCGCGAGACATATACCGGTGTCATGGCGAGAAGTGAATAGGCCTCAAGCGCTGGCCAAGCAGCACTCGAATATCGATTGCTGTTTCTTGACGGTTTTGAGATGCATAATGGCCCTTCTGCAGGATGTTGGTGAAACCGTCTCTGTATCGCCATGTTACGAATTCACTGAAAGGTTTTAACGCAAAATCTCGTTTCCAGTTAAAGTTAGTTAACTTCCATCATAGTGGAAATGATTATCAGTATAGTCATCTAAAGCATACAAGAACTTTGCTTCAAAATTCTATTATTCTCAGGGAACGAAAAGAGTAGCACAAGAATAGTAATATAATTATATAGCCTTTATCTTGAATCTCTTTTCACTAGTCCTGGCTTGCGAGTGGTGCGGAGCGATATCCGATACTTCTTATCGTATACTGCTCGGTTTTCACCTGGTGGAGAACAGACTCGAGAAATCTGATAAATTACAGGCTTTTCATACTACTTCTGAAACATATATTTTCTGAGATTACAAAAGATACAGATATAAATAACTTCCGCGTCATCCCATGCAGAGGTGTTGTAGATCTGTAATTATGAACAAGCAGGACAGCACATGACTCGAAAATGGCGGGTTACGCTGGAGTTACGTCGGTAGAGTTTAGCTGATTGGCTGACGACATCACGTGGTGTTGATTTCGGGGAATTCCCTCATTTAGTTGCCGAAAGTAGACTGGAAATGGATACACACGATCCCAGGGTCACTCTTACCGCGTATAGATGACCCAGGTGGTTACAGGTTGTAGTCCTGGTTGGTTGAAAATCTCGCAAGATTTTCAATCTGCAGCACTATTCAACTGTGCTACCTTCGTAGTACCGTACTGCAGACCGACGTTAAAAGGAAGGAACTTAATGATCTGGTCTCCCCAACTCTAAATGACATGCAATTTGATGAGAAACAAGCAGCCAGAGGATGCTAGGTCCCCCGCCAAAATGGCAGCAATATTTATAAGCGCTGTCGGTTTCAGAAGATATTCATGAGGATGGCAACATCTACTTAACAGGCGTAAGAAGCAGAGGAGTCTTTCCACCTTCCCAGGTTTTGAGATCAACTCCGAATGGCTGACTGAATGTTAATTGCTACTGTAATATATTTTCTTTACCATGTAGCATGAAAATTATGTAACCGAAATGCAACCCCAAGAGACAACTCATGGCATATTATCTGCAAACTAAATTTGACAAGAATATGAAGGCATCCTCAACTTATTGCCCAGAAACCAAATTTAGACTTTGCCACAAGGAGTCACCACGTGTAGGTGCAAGCAGGCAAAACACAATCCCAAATGACATCTCATGTCATGGTATCGGCATATGAACTTTGAGACTCTGAAGAGGGGTCCTCAAGTTATTGCCGGTACTAGATGCCCACCGGTGTTCATGTTATTTGGGGCGGGTCACATATGAATACAAAATTTGAGAATAATCTGATGAGCAGTTGCCAAATTATTGCCCGGAAATAATTTTTTCCACCAGGAGACGCCACCTGTAGGCAGAAGCGGGAAAAATACAATCCCAAGGAACATGGTATCGTGGGGACTCTGCATACCAAATTTGAGAAAAATCCGACGAGGGTCCTCAAGTTATTGCCCAGAAACCAAATTTAGATTTTGACACCAGGTGACGCCACCTCTAGGCGCAAGTCAGTGAAATGCATTATCAAGCGACATCTTATGTCACGGTACATTCATACAAAATTTGAGAAGAATCCGATGGTCAGTTCTCAAGTAATACACGAAAACGAATTTGTGATGTTGCCACCAGGTGGCGCCACCTGTGAGTGCAAGTGAGCGAAAGGCAATCCCAAGCAACAGCTCCTGGCATGGTAAATGCATGCCAAATTTGAGAAGAATCCGATGAGCCGCAACGTTTCTCATGTTACCCAGAAAGGTACATATGTAGGATATTTCAAAGAAATTCGACCAAGTGTTTCTAAGTTATCACTTGCAGCATGGAATAATGGAATGAACTCTAGTGGCGCCACCTCCGGGTGGATTTTGCTGAAACGCATCACCAACGGTGTTTTGTCGCAGGGAATGCATTTACCAAATTTCGAAGAAATCCGACAAATTGTTCGAAAGTTATCGCTCGCGAAGGATTTGAACAAACATGAACGGACATGCATTAAAGATTGGAACAAGACCCAGTGGCGCCACCTACAGGCGGATCTTGCTGAAACGTAATACCAACAGACGTCTTGTCGCAAAGAATGCACATGCCAAATGTTGGAGGAATCCGACAAAGCATTTAGGAGTTATCGCTTACGCAGTATTTGCACGGACATGCACTAAATATTGGAACAAGACCCAGTGGCGCCACCTACAGGCGGATCTTGCTGAAACGTAATACCAACAGACGTCTTGTCGCAAAGAATGCACATGCCAAATGTCGGAGGAATCCGACAAAGCATTTAGGAGTTATCGCTTATGAAGCATTTGCACGAACATCCACGGACATGCACTAAAGATTGGAACAAGACCCAGTGGCGCCACCTACAGGCGGATCTTGCTGAAACGTAATACCAACAGACGTCTTGTCGCAAAGAATGCAGATGCCAAATTTCGGAGGAATCCGACAAAGTATTTAGGAGTTATCGCTTATGAAGCATTTGCACGAACATCCACGGACATGCACTAAAGATTGGAACAAGACCCAGTGGCGCCACCTACAGTCGGATCATGCTGAAACGTAATACCAACAGACGTCTTGTCGCAAAGAATGCAGATGCCAAATTTCGGAAGAATCCGACAAAGCATTTAGGAGTTATCGCTTACGAAGTATTTGCACGGACATGCACGGACATGCACTAAAGATTGGAACAACACCCAGTGGCGCCACCTACAGGCGGATCTTGCTGAAACGTAATACCAAGAGACGTCTTGTCGCAAAGAATGCAGATGCCAAATTTCGGAGGAATCCGACAAAGCATTTAGAAGTTATTGCTCACGAAGTATTTGCACGGACATGTCCGTGCATGCACGGACACATAGAAGCAAGACCCCAGTGGCGCCACCTACAGGCGGATCTTGCTGAAACGTAATACCAAGAGAGGTCTTGTCGCAAAGAATGCAGATGCCAAATTTCGGAGGAATCCGACAAAGCATTTAGAAGTTATTGCTTACGAAGTATTTGCACGGACATGTCCGTGCATGCACGGACACATAGAAGCAAGAACCATTTTAAAGTCCCCGGCCGCGTTGCGGCGGGGGACAAAAAACAAGAGCTGAAGTCGCAGGGTGATTTTGTTGTAGCGGGGTCTGTAGAGGTCGTACTTTCTAACATAAAGTATAATTATATACAAACACTAATTCTTGACGAACGATTTATATTTGCATTATATTCGTAATTATTATTTCATTGTAGATGGTTTATTACTTTGTGTTACCGGTACCGTATATACTAATTTACATTGTACCTGTTATATACTGTTATAGATGATTCAATTTGATTAAAACCAGATCAAATAAAACGCTCCCTGTTTGTCTTCCTGCGCTGATTTCCACCTGGGAACATCGCTACATCTTGGCTGTGTGACAACGTACTCCAGATTAGTGCACTGTACGCTAGAGAGGCTAGGTTGACTGGAATGTAGGAGCAGAAAGGAGATCTGTGGAGTAGGTAGATTCTAGACGTAAATCAGCCGCAAGGCATATAGTGAGCGTTTTGTTTTATAGATTTGGTCAGTTTAATCAGATTATAGTTGATATAATGAAACACTTTGCTCATGTATCATCGTGATCCACTACCTCGTCACTTTCGTCCAATGGATGAGCGAGGTAGAGCATTCCAGGTGATCGTGTAGGTGCAAGTTCAAATCCTTTCATTCTTTTTACCTGTACGGTACCATGTACCGCCTATGTTCAATACACGACTTTTACGGAGGATCTGTTCACATATTCTATATCATTCTTGTTTCTGTGTATAATTTCATTCGGCTGATATACTGCATGTGTCAGCGGAAAACACGACCGAAATTAGATGATCACTCGTTTGTAAAATTTTGTGAATAAATAATCTTGTGTTTCACCTTTCTGTCCGTGTATAGAGGTTATCTTTCTCGAATTAGGACAGGGTCTCGCCATCGTCCAGTCAGCATTGAATCACCTGCCAGTCCATGCGAGAAAATGTTGAGACTTCTATTTTCATGACGTGATGACGTCACGGGGAACCCCCCAGACAAGCTCCTACTTGCCCCGACATGTCCAGACTTGTTTATTGCCCGGACAAGTTCAAACGTATTCACTGGCATTCACGTGACTGGAAGCTGCGAAAACGGAAGTATATTGAATCGCTCCTATCCATGCGCAACCGAAAGTGCGCATAAAACCGGAAGTTTCCACTGAGCATGCGTAAAAGCGGTTAAGTAGCATAGAAATGCCATCTTTGGTCCCGTTGATTTGCATATGACCTCTGTGACGTCACTTCCGGTTCCGGGCAGGTGACCGGAACCGGAAGTGATGTCACAGAGGTCATATGCAATTTTTTAAGGTCAATGGGACCAAAGATGCCCTTTCTATTTTGACGGTCAACGAGCGTGTGCGATATTTTTCACACATTATTCTCCGTGAATCGGTTTTGTCTACGTGATGCTTGTGTGACGGCACAAAGGTCATATCGAATACGGTTACGCTAAACCGTGACGGTTGGACCAAATTTAAACGAGTGTTGTGTGGTGAGAATGCCATCTACGTACACCGTGGACCGTTCTTTTTACGTCTGGGGCGTTACCAGGATCCCACCCGAAGCTTCACCCTAGACCCTGATCTGTGGACGGCCTTGGAGAAAGCGGTGTGGACCAGCTGTTTACACCGGATGAGCGGAAAGCTGTTCCGTTGGGCTGGGCTCGTGCCCTGAGTGACGCGGCGGCAGAAGCCAATGAGGAAATGATCAACCGCGTCAAGACAAGAGACTGTCCGGTACTACCTCCGTGAAAGATGTGGCACTGAACACACATAATCCACTGTCCGAGGACGACGACGTCATAGATTACCCTGCTAGACTCAGTCAACCTAGGATATATACAACGGTGGTAGAACCCGAACATCAGACAGGAACAACGACCTCGTTATAAATACAAGATTCTCTCTGGGATCATTATCAGTCACCACCATGAAGCGCTGAGAGAAGGTGTTGGATAACTTATACTACAGTTCCGACATTCCGGCAGCCTATAGTGCATTGTCTGCCCTCTATCGAGCCGCTAAACCCCACGGCATTCGTCTATCGCAAGTCCGAGTTTGGCTCAAACAACAAGACACCTATACCTTACATCGAGGTGCCCGCCGCCATTTTCTACCTAACCGGGTCATTGTTGGTGGTATAGATGCCCAATGGTAAGCGGATGTGGTTGATATAAGCGCCTTAGCCAAACACAACGATGGGAATTGGTATATCTTGACATGCATCGATATCCTGTCGAAGTATGCGTGGGTTGTACCCATCCGGACGAAAACGGGGGCGAATCTCGTAGCTGCGTTCAAGGGCATCTTCAAGACCGGGCGCAAACCCTTGTATTTTCAAACCAACGAAGGCACCGAATTTCTCAACAGACCGTTCCAACAGTTTCTGGAAGCCCAGAAGGTCTTCTTCTTTCACACCCACAATGAGACCAAGGCTTCGGTCGTCGAAAGGTTCAACAGGACATTCAAAGGCCGCATGTACAACCACTTTACGGCTAAGAATACACGACGGTACATCGATGTTCTCCCAAAACTTGTGAGTGGTTACATTCGAGCCTATCACCGGAGTATACATAGAGCTCCTATTACCGTTAGCGAACGCAACGGAGCCCAAGTCCGGCGTATCTTGTACCCCATCCAAGCGCAACGACGGTCGATGGTGTTCAAGGTCGGAGACCCTGTACGGATCAGTGAAGTCAAGGCTCAGTTCGAAAAGAGTTACCTCCCCAACTGGAGCGATGAGCACTTCGACATTAAACGCCGCATACCCCGACAACCACGAGTATATGAGCTGGAAGATCTTCAAGGGGGACCGTTGCAAGGGACGTTTTACGAGCAAGAGTTACAGCCCGTGGTGAAAACAAAGCAAGACTCCTACACTGTGAAAACCGAGCAACGCCGAGGCAAGACGATGCGCTTCGTGAAATGGCAAGGCTGGCCCAGTTCCTTCAATTCCTGGGTGGCGGCCAACCAGATGAAACGACTATAAAACCAGAAACCACCGCCGTCATCCTTCATTCCACGCTCGACCATGAACTCAGTGCAACCGTCTCTGAACACAGCGTCTTTCAAAACGCGCAAAGCACAAGTGGGCTTCGTAGTGACATTGCTAACCCTGTTGGGCATTTTATATGGGGGTGTGTTTTACGACGTAGCCTATCTCTGCATTCTAATCGTCCCACCAAGAACACCAGCCTTGAGTGCCAGTCAAACAAGTCTACAGACCTCCTCTACGCCAGTCAAACCTCATCTAGCAACCACTACCACACCACGTATACAATCCAGCTCAACATCGAACCCTACACCAATTATTGCAACGCCCTCTACGACCACCCGCAGAGAACGCCCGTCGACTTCGGTACCAAAGCTCGACGCACCGACGACCCCGGTTCAACGTGCCAAACTTAGAACAGCGGGTTACCACGACAGCGGATACTCCTCCAATCATGGACCCCCGGTGGTAACACCCCTTCACCTGCCTCATTGCTGGCCCGACGGCCTCCGGCAAGACGCTCTTCGTCCAGAAACTCGTTCAACATGCCGACAACATGATTATCCCGCCCATTGCCCGGGTCGTGTGTTGTTACGGAGAATGGCAAGCGCCGTATGCAGCAATGCCCCACATCACGTTCGTGGAAGGCCAACCCAAATTGGCCGATTTGGAACCGGACACTTTGGTGGTCCTGGATGATCTCATGACGGAGACGGATGCCGGGTCACTCAACTCTACCTAAGGCAGTCATCATCGGCGGCTCAGCAACATCTACATTGTGCAGAATTTGTTCAGAAAAACATCGGAACATCAGCTTAAATGCCCACTACCTGGTGGTGTTTAAAACCCCGAGAGATACCACTCAACTGCGGCACCTGGCGAGACAGATGTACCCCGGACGCACTCAGTTTGCATTGGAAGACTTTGAAGATGCGAAAAGCCTCAACACGGGTATATGCTCTTCGACCTGAAGCAAGCCACCCCCGACCACCTTCGACTACGGACCTGTATCTTTCCCGGAGAGATCCACCACGTGTACATGCAAAAATAATGCAAACACACCCACAGTGGCTCCCCCACCTGGGGTGTGTATGTGATGATGGGGACAATAAAAATTTCAAAACACACCATTCATGAAAAGGATAGGGTTGGGGGTTCCAGCGTTAGTTGAACAGGATGTCTGCTCGAGTACGGAAGCACGCTACGACGCTCCGGGTACTGAAGACGGCCCACCCGAGTTGGTTCGGACTATTCTACATGGCGCAGGCCCTGCTCTCGTATGCTATCTGTGTGATTGGACTCAATATCTTAAAAGGGAACGTGCTACTGACTCCGGCTCAGAAGGCGAACTTGGCCAAGCATAAGACAGGTCTCCGGACCCTGATCCAGAAACGTCTTACGGAGGAACTTGATGCCAAAGGTCACATACCGTACAGACATGTATCCACTTGGGATTTCTCGATTCTCTATACTACAATCCCTCATCAGGACCTTATTGTACGTCTAAGTTCATTAATAGTATCTGTGTTCAAGAAAACTGATCGTAGATATATTAATGTCGGAAGCCATAAAGCATTCTTTAGCTCTACTACATACAAGAGATATCATTCATGGGATGTTTCTTTGTTTATAGAGTTGCTTGAATTTCTCATTAAAAATATCTATGTGAAATTTGGCAACACAATATATCAACAGCATATAGGTATTCCAATGGGTACTAATTGCGCACCCCTGTTGGCTGACCTGTATCTGTTCTCTTATGAATATGACTATGTGCAGGCGCTTTCAAAAACCGATCCATTCAAAGCCCGTTCCTTCTTATTCACCAAACGTTATATAGACGATCTTCTCGCTGTGGATAATCGCTATATAAATGACGCAGTGAAGGATATATATCCACCTTCACTGGATTTGAAGGAAACTACAGATAGCCCTACAGGCACATCATATTTAGATCTATATCTCTACGAAAATGAAGCGGGCATTCTCTCTCGTCGACTTTATGACAAAAGAGATGATTACAATTTCGACATCGTAAACTATCCCTTTCTGGACAGTAATATTCCAGTGAGACCTGCATATGGCGTATACATATCTCGCCTAGTAGCATTTGCTAGATCCTGTGTTAATTGTGACGATTTCAATCAACGTCACAAAACATTGTTGCAGAAACTTATAAAACAGGGCTATTCCTCCAAGCGCCTCCACTCAAAGTTTCTCAAATTTGGCGATACGTATCGCATGCTGATAGCAAAATACGAACGTAGCGTGCAAGATCTATGGCGTTACGTTTCGTAACTTGTGTCCAATATGAGGTTATTATACAATGTTGAATCCAATATGGAGTTTTATTGTGCGAGTCTACGTTGGGTTGAAAGTCCGTATTGGACGAGACGCCGCAGGCGTCGAGTCGAATACGGACTTTCAACACAACGTCGACGAGTACAATAAAAGCTCCATATTGGATTCAACATTGTATAATGACCTGTTTATTATACATCGAAAGACAAAACCATGATAGAGTTAAAACTTTCGTTTATTACTGATAAAGTTACAAAGCATAACTACATAAAACTACACACATGAATACTTCGGTTGTTAATTTCGCTTTTTTGAAATATGACAATCAAGTTAAAGAATACATTTAAAGATGTAATCAGCCTCAAATCTAGGCTGAAATCGATGTCTCTCAAACTCCACGAAAGTGACATATGTTACGACAGGTACAAAATGAAACACACTTGACCACAACAAACTAAACTTGTTTCTACCATTCACGAGAAAATAGAAGGATTTGGTCTTTGAAAATAAACAGCATGGCATGCCGTTTATTTTTCCACGGCCGTGTCAACAAGCGTACACGTGTGGTGCATTCTATCAACGTATGCTATGCACGAGCCGTGACGTTATCCCATTGATGCAGCATTCAAATTCGTGAGCGTCGCTACGTCACTCAACGTCACTCAACGTCACGCAGTGACGTCATTTTCCTTTCCGCGTACAACACACACTCAATGGCGAAACAGAAACCCCGTCGAAGAGGGCAGTGTTTCATATTTCTCTGACAAGATATTCTTGCATTCGTTGTTTATGGCGATCCCATTATCATCAAATTTAATACATATGATGCTTTAGCAAACTTCGCTGCTGAAAAATGCATAGGGGAGAATTTACAAAATCCATTGATTTTTGAGGCTGATTACATCTTTAAATGGATGATATATATTATGCTTTGATTTTTTATTTTCTGTTGTTATTTTTCGAAATATTTACATTTGTAATAAATAGTACTATATTTAGAAGAATTATTTCATGAAATATTCAGGAAAATATGTATAATGTATTCGAGCATCTTGTCTACCGCTGTCACTAGTGTCTGACCGACTGTCAGAAGCAGATGACACTGTGAGGACACTGGGACATGTACATATAACCTGAGTTACCCCCCTTTGAAAGAATCCAATACGCAGTCTTGACGAGTCCAATAACACTTTCTGACGAGTCCAATAACACTTGCTCGCGGATCCAATACGGTTCTTGGTACTGGACCGACACGTGGTACAAATAAACGGTTTTCATTGGATTATAAAATTAAATGTATAATAATTCCGCTTAACCCGGGGCTAGGAGCCGTATGAACCCATGTGCTTCAAGATCCTCATGGTGCTCATATGAACAGTCACAATCAAAGCGTGACTGAGATACACCATTCTCTGGATAACGACTTTAGAACGATTATTATGGATTAAGAATACTGATCAGCGATACGGATTTTATATTTTTGGAACATCATGATGTCTTGTCGGCATCATTGAAAACTGTTGACCGCTTCTCTCTTGCAGGAAACCAGCCTATGTTTATGTATACTATGATTGTCTTTTTTGAATTTGGTGCTAATACTGTTATATGGATATGGAATAGGTCTTTGGATTATGGACGCGGATATTCTTTAATGGACGACGGCCGAATTATGAATGACGGACTAGACGCTTGTATCCCAAATACAGAAGAAAAAGATCTTACAGAAAGGCGGGTTTCTCGGAGCCATCTTCGCGCCGTTTGCTGCCTCCGTGCTAGGTCCATTACTCGGTGAACTCTTCGGTCGACAATGAACCACACGAAAAAATGGCTCTGGTGGACCCTCGTCTGCTTCAAATCCTCCAATCGCCGTATCCGATTCCACCTACGGTGAAGACGATGAACACCCTCGATCACGAGATGCAACAGATTCTACAAAGACTCGGGTTAAGCGACAGTGAGAAAGTACAACAGTACAATCAGACGCATCAAGGGTACATCACGTTGATGGGACAATACAAGGCATCTGATCCAAGCCCGGTGTCATTCGCACAACCAGCACAACACGTACCGCAAGCATCACTTGTCCCATAGCCGCCATTACCAGGTGTACCATCCACAGCCTCACAGTGGGTCGAAGACGAAGTCCTGAAGAGTGTGCCCGCGTCGTTCAAGAAACAAGCTGGCCTGGTATTACAGCGAGTGAAAGACAACCCGAACCTGGGATGATAATGGCGAACTACTGGTACAGAACCAGGTGGTCCCCGATACCCACATGACGGATATAGTGAATGACCTGATACGTCAACGCAGGTCGCACACGGATCCTCATGGATGGGAAGTGTTCGCCCAAGGCTTCAAATACATGCATGTGCCACAATAATTGGTGGGGAATCCCCAGTGTTGGACCTGGATGCAGCGTGACATAGAATACGTGCACCACCACGCGAGTCACAACGACAGACTCGACTCCCACGGACTTGGGAAGCCGAGTGGGAACCGGAGTCGCCACCCAAAACACCACAACTGATACGCTTCTTACGGACTCTTTCACACACTTAACAACACCACCCCTGTTCAAGACACCCCACCTCTCCAGAGCCGTGACACTTAGCAAGTCACCAGGACGATCACGACGCCAGGAACAAGCTCCCGAAGCCTGGGAACAGTATTAAAACCAACAGCGGCAGCAGCTAAGCTCAGTCGTCATGTTTTACCTCACACTACCCAGGATGGCATGCACCGTTTCGTACCAAAAAAAACGAGAAAGAATCCCAATGTTGAAGAGGTCACAGACTGGAATTCCCATCAAAACTTGATTTTAAAATTGAAAATGCCATTTTGTTTAGATTGTATTGATATAAATACAGCTTAAGGGTTGATATAAATCAGAATGGATGATTTCAGAATAAAAATATTAAATTTACTGGTGCGCCATTTTTGTCACTGTTGCAGACGACATATTACAGTGAAATCGAGCTGGCGATGAGCATATAATCTCCACTTTTTTGAAAGCTACTGGAGTTACTTGACAGAGTCGTAGTGAATATAAACATCTCATTTGCGGAGTGGATACATGAGCCGTCAGCTGAATTTGATGTATTTTGTGAAAAATGAGCATTGTTGTTGTTGTTGGATACAGATCAGTCAGTCAAAAAAAAAATTGTTTTCAACACTCGAATGTTTTGGCCTCAAAATATTCAGGAGATACATAGAATTATTTTGATATATGAGTAGGCTCTGTGTTTATGGCCTCCTCTGAGCGAGACCCCAAACGTAGGCCTTTTCACAGCAGCCTCCCAAGATATTACAGTACACTGTTCCCCCAGTAATAGCTCGGCTGCGGTGTTTCCCAGCAACAGCTTGGCCAATAATGTCACGCAGCTGCCACATCCCTTACATCTCCCCGGACGTTGGGAGTGTGGTCTAGTGGATATCCAGTACCCGTACACGTGGTACAACGAAGTCGTGTACGAAAGCAACACCTGTAACTTCAGTCTTCCCGAAGGCCAGTACTCTACATCCGAAATATTCATCCAGGCGTTGCGTAACCTCCTCAAGTGCAAGACCTCCGAGGTAAAAGTGTCTTCTCGTTTGCGGATTACCTGCACAAGTAGTGCCACGAGTGGAACCACAAGTTCCTGATCATCCTCCAGAGCAATGTGACCATACGTTTCAACAATACTTTGAAGGTGCTGTGTGCACTGGAAACGGATAACTATGTTGGACCCGGTCGGCTCCAGGGGAAGACCATGCTGGATCTTCAGGCTGGCTAGTATGGACTCTATGTCTGTTCGGATGTGGTGGATGGTTACATTGTCGGCGATATCGATGCGCCCCTGCTCCGCATCTGTCCGGTGAAAGGGGACTACGGAGATCAGGTCACACAGAGCTTTAACCACGTACTCTATCTACCGGTGCGACAGACTAACACCAGTACCATCACCATCGATATAAGGGATGATACCGGACAACCTCTGGCATTCGAAATTGGGAAAGTGGTGGTCACACTTCATTTTAGACAAGTACGCTACCCTATCTTATAATAAAGGTGCCTTACGAGTACGATACAAACAGCTATATGGAATATTGTACCCAACAGGCCGGAGGTGGCCTCCCCGTCTTTACAGGTACACGCATCCAACGAGGTCATGGACTGGGAAACGTGCTCTGGAGCATCGTCAAAACGTTCCTGGTGACGCGAGGGGTGAAAGCGGTTGGAAAACAGCGAAAGAAGCAGGAAGCGTCTTGGTCGTCAAAGCACAACGCACCGTAGGGAATAAAAGACCTGCACCGCCAATACCGCACACCAGTCGACGGCCGACCCAACGACGACCCACATCGAAGATCCAGGATATCTTTGCTTAAACATGTCCTTCATCCACGCCGCGTCCGGCTCTTCCACTAACAGTGAATTTGATTTGTGGACCGTCCCGCCCACGCAGACCTGCGCCGAACAAGAATTATGGGTGGAGCATGTCCCGCTCTCTAGCATCAATGAAACAGGGCCCATCGAGTTATGCGGATACTGCCTAAGTGGATTTAGCGCATACGTACTTGTATGTGAAAGCCAAGATCGTCAATGGGGATGGCTCCAGAATCATCGACCGTGCAACGGTGGGCCCGACGAATCTCTGGCTGCACTCTATGTTTCAACAGGTGGATATTTTTCTCAGCGAAAGACTCATCAGTGACTCGACCAACACGTACCCCTATCGAGCCTACATCGAAACGCTATTGTCGTATGGACGAGAGGCTAAACAATCTCAGCTGACGGCCCCTTTATTCTACCGGGACACACCCGAGCACATGGGCACGGAGAACGACAATGCGGGATGGAACAAACGTAAGGGTTTCACTGCGAACGGCAGCTCGGTCGATCTCATCGGTCGACTGCACGCAGACCTCTTCATGCAAGACCGGTACCTCTTGAACAAGATCCCCATCAATATCCGACTGATACGGGCGCCCCGACCTTTGCATTGATGGCCACTGACGTAGAGGGACATGTAGCTGACTATAAGATCACCATCCAAGATGCAGTCCTGTATGTCCGAAAGGTGAAACCGGATCCAGCCGTTCAATTGGGACACCTCAAAGCCTTGGAGAAAAAAAAAACCCCAGTACCCTATCCGACGTGTGCAAATCGAAGTGTTCTCTGTGCCTGTCGGAATATGAGCCAGTCAATGAGTCGACTGAGAAAGTAGCCAACCAGTGGACTAGGATGGGGCCAAATGTAACCAATCAATGCCCAGAAAACAAACATAGGCGTTAATGCGTTGCGTGGGATTCCCCCTCTCTGGCTGCAAGTATGGCTATGCATATAACTTTGAAGCGCCTGAGAAATTTCCCCTTTGTCTACTACTCCCCGAGTGCGCTTTTTTCTTCTTTTTTTGTACATTGTCCATTTTATACTTGGGGTGTCTGGCTCGCTTGTACGACGAGTACATGTGTAATGTGCTCCGGTAAAACTCAGTGTTTCACTCCACGTAAATAAGCCAATGCATTGATGCTGTGAGCGATGGATAAGTTCATTATTCTGACACCAGGTTGTATACTGTCGTTGTTATCTGGTATAGTCCAATACCAATATAATAAGAAGTCAGAAGACACCAACACAACACATCAAGCTTGCACATATGTATTTTAGAGACCACCTGGTCAGCAGCCTGCCTACAATCCGCGGGAAGGATAGGGCACATGACCTGACGTATCTACCCAAACACGTGGGGCTAAATATAGACTACAAACGTTTCTATGGTCATAATACAACAAACAGGACCAAAGAGGCCATTTCTATACTACTCGGTTAACGCCAGTACTCACCGTGTGCGATATTAGAAGAATGGAAATGGTCTTTATCATTAAGAGTGGACTGTATTAAATTTGTGATTAATCTTAACAGTCACCGTTAGTCCAATCACAAATGGAGGGAGGATTTCAAAATTTCAAAGTGTCACCAGCAAGCTAGCATATGAGTCCGGTCAGATATTTTTTTTTGTGCTCTTAACACTGATGATCTGGACCATGTGGAGAATCACGGCATCATTTCGGGCAAGGAATGAAGCATCTCGAATGAGAACATAAGATCACTGAATGATGAGGACGAAGGCCACAGCAGCCCAGATGATGACTCAACTATCCTTAACGAGAACATGGGATTACCAGCCATAGAACTTCGTAGTAGAGATCAATGATGCAAGGTATAAATCTCTTGATTTAACTTCACACGGTAACCCTATTGTTTTCCTGAGCAGTTTGAATTCCATTCATGGTGTCCAAGAAGAAATGCATTCCAAACAGGATTCTGACCAGTTTGATGTTTCAGCTTTTCCTGAAAGTCTGCGATCCATTCCCTCCAAAGCCCAGGAGGTCCACCAGGTAACATATGAAGCCCTCAACCGTACACGGGTGTGCAACGATCCAAAGTGCATAAAATGAAGGATTAATTTTCAAAATTTCTTGGGGGAGGACCCCCGGTGCAGTTTTAGATTGTGTTGAGGTGCAAGTTAAAGTAAATAGGCATACTCTTCATAACACATCTGGCCTGAAGTCTAGAGAGTGGTGTGAGATATATTTTCGATATACGATTTTGGAAATGAGCGCAAGGTCCCATAATGACGGTGTATAGGTCATCCAAACACAAGATCGTTGAAACTCGAGTTTGATAACGAACGAACTTTATCGAGTTTCTGTTTCTCAACATCGAAAATCACAGTTGTCGAACCGAAAACCTATAGTGTTTCGAATCGATAAAGGAGTTAACGGTGGAGCTAGGCTATCAGCAGACAACTCCGAGTTTCTCTTTCAACTTCGAGTTTTGCTTTTATTTTGGACACTCGTTCAGAAAACGTAAGGTAGGTTTTCGAATTCATGGTTGTAATACCTATAGACTACAGGCTGAATTGAGGAAATAATCCAGTTGTAATTTAACTATCCGGTCAAGCTATCTCGGTTCGATAACAAAAGTTTTTAAACTGTGTTTTCGGTGTTATGAATTAGAAGCTCAAGCTTGAGGAATGAGAAACTCGGGGATGTGTGATACATAACCTGCGTTTGTGACCGTCAGATTTAAAAAACATAATTTCTCTTTGATAACTGAAGTTATCTATTCGATAACTGCGAGTTTCTGATTATTGGGACATTTGGCCTTCCATATCATATACCAATCTAGGTAAACCAAGATGGTAAATCAGGGGAATATTCCGTGATATTATATCCGAGTTTACTGAGATTGTCCATGTACGACCACGACTTTGTATGTCAAACAGGAACGTTCCAAGGATATGAAACTTCTGACCATTGTAACATATACCGGTAGTTGAAGAATATCTGTGGACAGGGCTGTTCAACAATCTAATTAAAATTAAATCCTATCTGCTCCCCCATTTGGATATGGCTCCGCCGAATAGACGCCACGCTGGCGGTGTATCTTCTGATGTTGCTATTGGTACCATAATGCAGGGTGGAAATATGGACTGGACTGGTCCCGACTGCAAGTGAAGTAGCTAAAATGCGGCCGTGATGTCATAAGACCTGGGCGCTCTAAACACCAAATTCAATTGAAATCAGTAAGATCCTACATAGCGACATATACGATTGGGGCGCATTGATATAATTTATTAAAATTGGGCTGTTCAAACATGGCAGTGTGACTAACGTCACAGAACCTACGAAGTAGGGTTTGATATGATTTAAGTGTGACTTGGGGGCCCTATGTGCTACCGTGGAGAGTTTATATAGCAGTGTCAAATTGACAGTGGGTACTATTAACTTTCCCAGATGTAACCGCCTGTGCGTCATTAGCGTAGCAACTATTATCGTCCTCAGTTCCTATTACCTTGGACAGTTATCAGCCCAGCAGTACAGCACGAGGTCACAGTAGTAGGGAGCCGTGATTTCGAGGAGCGTTTTGCCGGGGGAGATAACTCTTTTGTGGAGGTCACGTGGAGGGGCGCCACCAGGCCAAAAACTACCTCCAACACAGAAGAGTTCCAATCTAGGGGGAGGTAACTCCGGGTGACTATAGTTCCGGCAAAGGGCCCCTGGGCATGTATTCTTCCGCGGTGATGTGGTCTGGTGGTGATGCTGTCGCGGGAAAAAGCTTCCGCGGAGAAAAAGTAGTCCCCAGACTTTAAATACGCTGCATGGTCCGATTGGGTCGAGTGAGGTATCAAAGTGAAGCATTCGTGAAGGGGCATCCAGTCATGGGTGGGTGCATGTAAAATTAGGATTTTCCCCCAAAATATAAAAAGCGGAAAACGGACTTTACCCCTAAAATAGGGGAAAACACCTATCAAGCCTAGCCAAAAGGGATAATATCGGTCCCCGGGCTTATTGGCACCTGCCTATCAAGTCAATGGGGTGGGTGCATGTAAAATTAGGATTTTTTCAAGAAAATATAAAAAGCGGAATACGGACTTTACCCCTAAAATAGGGGAAACCACCTATCAACCCTAGCCCAAAGGGCTAATATCGATCCCCGGGCTCATCGGGGCCTGCCAATCAAGTCAATGGGGTGGGTGCATGTAAAATTTCTCCGGAAAAAAAGCGGAACACGGACTTTACCCCTAAAATAGGGGAAACCCCTATCGAAATGCCTGTATGGGTATATCCCCATATAGGCCTATAGGCTGGCTATATGGGGGTATAGGTTCAACCTGGGAAATTCACACACGTTCATTGTGATATGGGTTGTTTGGTCTTGTTTTTCACGTCTCGTCATTTAGAACACGATGGGAAGGGTCCTGGAGCGAAACGGTGAAATTTTTGGAAAAGTACCATATAGCCCATATAGTCCCATACTGGCTATATGGGGGTATAGGTTCAACCTGGGAAATTCACATACGTTCATTGTCATATGGGCTGTTTGGATTTGTTTTTCACGTCTCGTCATTTAGAACACGATGGGAAGGGTCTCGGAGCGCAACGGTGAAATTTTTGGAAAAGTACCATATAGCCCATATAGTCCCATACTGGCTATATGGAGGTATAGATTCAACCTGGGAAATCCACATACGTTCATTGTGATATGGGCTGTTTGGATTTGTTTTTCACGTCTCGTCATTTAGAACACGATGGGAAGGGTTCCGGAGCGCAACGGTGAAATTTTCGGAAAAAGTTCACCGAGGCCTGGGTAAGCCCATAGGCCTATACTGCATGGCTATGGGGGTATAGGCCCATACGGGGTGGACGTTTTGGGGTCAAGGTGAGCCCCTCATGATCCTATGATATCGTATGAGGTCTTATTTTGAAGCTCTCGTGGAGGAGCATCCGACTGGACTAATGGTTCGTCCGTTTTCAATAGTCTGCGCATGCGCAGTCTGGCCGTAGTATAGAAAGCAGGCATTTTGGGGGGTATGTGGGTGTGTGTTTGGGGTAGAGATGGACCGCTATGGGTCCGAATGGGTCGTGGAAGGTGTCAAGGTGAAGCTTGTGTGGGGTAGAGTCAGAATGGCGTGTTTTTAAATGCAAGTCGCGTCAATCTGCGCATGCGCAGTTGGGTGTAGTAAGTAAAGTGGCCATTTTGGGGCAGTGCAGGAAGGTATTTGGTGTCGAGATGGACCATCCTTGGTCAGAATGTGTCGTGGGAGGTGTTATCTTGTAGCTCTCGGGGTGTACATCCCGATTTGAGGGATGTTCACGTCACCTGTGACGTCATCGGTGACGTCATCAGTAGGAGTAATAGCGAAAGTGGGCATTTTAGGGCACTGAAGGATGATATTTGGGGTAGAGAGGGACCATCCTTGGTCCGAATGCGTCGTGGGAGGTGTCATCTTGTAGCTCTCGGGGTGTAGACCCCGATTTGAGGGCTGCCCACGTCACCTGTGACGTCATCGGTGACGTCATCAGTACGAGTAGTAGCGAAAGTGAGCATTTTCGGGCAGTGAAGGAAGGTATTTGGGGTAGAGAGGGACCATCTTTGGTCCGAATGTATCTAGGGAAGTGTCATGTTGTAGCTCTCGGAGTGTACATCCCGATTTGAGGGATGTCCGCGTCATCTGTAACGTCATCGGTGACGTCATCAGTACGAGTAGTAGCGAAAGTGGGCATTTTAGAGGTTTCACTAAAACTACCTCCGAACACAGAAGAGTTCCAATGTTCCCCTTAGCATATCGGTCCCTGGGCTTAGCGGGGCCAATCGTAGTTACGCCTTAACGCTCTAACATAACGCCTTGACGCCATGATATAGACCGGAGAGAGAACAACAACAACAACAAGGATGACACTTGAGAGAACAACAACAACAAGTTTTTTTTTCATATAGTTTATTTTCCCCAATGTTACATCATACCCACGCTGGGGGAGCCGCGTTGGGTATGTTTACAACTCAAAAAGACTCTTGCCCAATCAGAGGCCACCATTTGCATCTGTCCTATTCGTTCCTGTCCGTTAGATTCTTGTCCAATCAGAAGTCGCCATTTCAGAAAGTTCCATCTTTGCTCGGTGTGACCTAAGCGTCGTCGGGCAGGCCTGGATATTCTTCGGGCAGCATGTCCTGAAACAGTTGTTTGCGCATTCTGATCGCATTTTCCAGGGCCTCGATGGGTGGTAGCCCCATAGCCTCTTCCAAGTGACGCTTGGTCTTCATGATGGACCTGTGCGTGGGGTCGCCTTTCATTTCAAGCGGTAGTAAGGTATACTGTTCATAGATCGCCATGGCTGTTTTTCCTGATGCGGGTGCGCATTTGGGTGTACGTCTGTTGTAAATTATCCTCTCCGGCGTCCTCGATCGCTGCAGCGTAAGTATTGATAGCTGCTGTCACAATACGATCCCAGAAGGTAGGTTCTGCCTCACTTTCCACGGACGTAGGCTGACTATCTGAGGTCAAGCTCTCCGTATCACTAGATAGACTCTCAGCAATCTCTGTTTCGGTATCAGTCGATACACTCTCAGCAGTCTCTGTATCAGCATCCGCCTCAACGGACTCCTCAGAGTCTTCAAGCCCATGTATATTTTTCTGGTGTCGCATCATATCGTAACGTCTGGTGAACGTGCGTTCGCACTCAGAGCAAGTATAAGCCATGTTGACAGTTGAACGTCGACTGTGCGTGTTTTTGGAAATCCGCTTGCTTTTATAGACAGGAACGCCCATCAACGCTTAGCTTAACGCTTCAACGCCCTGGTGAATTAGCTCAGAAGCTCCGATTTCCATGGAATTGACACCAATTCATCGAAATACAGTGACGCCCGTCAACGCCCGTCGTTACGCCTTAACGCCCGTCTCAACGCCTTAACACACTTTCTTAACGCTTTAACGTCGTTTAATGATGCGTTCGAACAAATGTTTCTTTTGTGCTATTGCTCTGACATACGCCACTTTCCAGTTCATGCCCGAGGTTTTCAACATCGACGCTGTTCTTTCAATTTCCATATGGACTGGGTCCTTATCCAACAATTTCATATGGGTCACGAGGTCGACATACCGCTGACGTAAAGCCCGTCGTAGTCTGGGTGCCAATCTGTTATGGGCTAAAATTGCGGCTTCCTCTTTCGAATACCCTTTGCGTTGAAACTTGTTTTCTGTGACCCTCAACGTCTTGCCCATCTCGGCGTTCATACTTTCTTTGAACAAATCCTTCCATAGCCTCGAGTTCACATTATGTTCATTCCCTTGTACGGGTTTGAGTTGGTCCTTCACGGTTGGGTGATATTCCGGGACTGATGGTATGAAGGGACCCCGCTGTATAGGGGTGGGTTGCTGCCGCTGCTCTACCAGCTGTGGACTCGGTGGATGGTGTCGGGGTATATGACGTTGCGGTGATCCCTCGCCGGGTAGCAGGTGGGTCGTCAGCCGGCGATCTTCGGGGGTATGGGCTTTTAAATCTACGAATAGGTAGCCGTACGGACGACTTGTTGCCCCTTGAAACGCCTGCATGAAATGGTCGATGTTCTGAGGATAAATTCGACTACCAAACACACGGATTTGTGCTCTGTCAATGGGATTGGAGAACAACACAAAGTATTGGCAGTTCAAGGCAATATCTCTGGACGCCTTCCCTTGAGGAAAGAGATTCTGGGTCAAATAGATGACGGACAGATTCCTATGATGGGATCCTTTAGTAAACAAGTCGGCAACGTGTGAATTGTCCTTGGCCGCACTCATCAGATCATCTAGCACTACCACGTGGTTTGCTCGGGGTCAAAGTAATACGGTTCGTCTATGTCGTGAGGAATCCCTGGGACGAAACTCACATTCTGTAATCGCGTAGTTTCGTAGGCGGGCTGCCATTGGCTATAACACCAAACAACACGTGTCGGAGCTGGGGTTGCCACACCTTCCTCTAAGAACTTCATCACCCAGGACGTCTTTCCACATGCCGTAGGGCCGCTCACCGTCATCGTATAGGGATGCTCTACTGCACTTGTTGGACCTATAGCGGGACTCGGCGGTGTCTCTTGGTTGTGTTTGCCTTGAATGTGCCTGAGCATACTATCGCGACGAGAGAAGGTTCTCTGACAGAACGTACACGTACACGACATGTTGATCTGTCGACCAATACATAAGGACTGATGAGGGACACATGTTCATTCTTATATGTACAGACACCACCACCAACACCACCACCACACACTACCACCACACACACACACACCACCACCACCACATTCCACCACCACCACCACCACCGCCACCACCGGGCGTTGACGGGCGTCAACGCCCGGTGGTGGTGGTGGGAGCTCCCGTGTGGCAGAGTTCTTGGATCGGAGCTCTTGGAGCTCAAAGCCTGTGGAGCTCAGAGCTCGGAAGTGACATTTGCATATGACCTCTGTGAGGTCACTTCCGCTTCCGTTCACGTGATCGGAACTGACCTTGACCCCTGCGCGCGCTAACAATACCGGATAAAAATTGTTAGCGCGCGCATGGGTCAAAGGTCAGTTCCGG